>QUZD01000033.1:314703-328226 GCA_003693505.1 Pseudonectria foliicola | reverse complement strand
AGACCAGAGAGACCAGAGAGATCAAAGTACAAGTCATCTTCGCCTAGCTCGCACATCTCATTTCTCCCCATCCATCCCCCGCGAAGCCTTCCGCCGGCCGGGACCTTGAATCCCAGCGCTAGTGGCCTGAGAATCACTCCCCGATCGACAGGTTCAAGCCACTCCCCCCCCCTGGACCTGGCCCCAAGGCCCTTTCCTCTCGCTCTCCTTTTCCCTAATATCGACTATCCACTCTGCAATCACCCTCCACCCTCACTCACTTCAGTCACTCCTTTTACTTTACATTACATAGTACCACTCCAGCGACTCGGCGCTCTCCCGTGCGCAGCTCCTGATCTTTATTGTTCCTCGACTGGACCCTCTTCACTCTCTTCTTTTCTATCCCGTCAGTCCCCGTCCCGAAAGACATCCTTTCCTCTTTCTTCCCGACTACTCCGGCTATCCTTTCGTTTGGTTCCTTTCCTGTCACACAACCCACCACATCCGCCTATCACCCATCACCCATCACCCACCGCCCTACCGCCTACCTCAGCTACTTGCCTACCTACCCACAGCCGACGGAACCACGCATGCACACCCAGACACGCCCTCACGGATCTAATCAACTCCATTGCCGGCTCTCCGTCTGAATGCTCCGGTAAACCCGTCGTCTGCTCTTCCCAAGAGCTATCTGCATTCTCTCCCAGACTACGAACTGTTCATTGCCAATCACCCCGCAAGGCCAGTGGCCAGTCCAAGGTCTGACGTGATGGCTGTCACAAACGACTTGACCCTTCGAGGGTCGTCCAGTGGGCCTATGGCTCTCGAGGATCGATTTGAGGTGCTCAAGGAAATTGGAGATGGCAGCTTCGGTAGCGTCGTCCTGGCCAGAGTTCGAACAGCTGGTGCCAGTGTTGCTCGTCGAGGAACTGTAGTAAGTCTGGATCCCGTGCTCAAAACGGTTCCCAATCGTAACCATCCCCACAGGTCGCCATCAAGACGATGAAGAAGACCTTCGAGGCATTCGGCCCCTGTCTGGAGCTTCGAGAGGTCGTCTTCTTGCGCACTCTTCCCGCGCACCCTCATCTAGTCCCCGCACTCGACATCTTCCTCGACCCCTTCACCAAGAAGCTCCATATCGCCATGGAGTACATGGAGGGCAACCTCTACCAGCTTATGAAAGCTCGAGACCACAAGTATCTTGACAACGGCAGTGTCAAGAGCATTCTCTTCCAGATCATGCAAGGCCTGGAACACATTCACGCACACCACTTCTTCCACCGCGATATCAAGCCCGAAAACATCCTCGTCTCAACGTCTTCTCACCACGACTCATCCAACTCTTTCCGCCGATACTCTTCTCTCGTCACCCCTCCCTCGACGCCTCCTACATACACGGTCAAGATTGCTGATTTTGGCCTTGCTCGAGAGACCCACTCAAAGCTCCCATACACGACCTACGTCTCTACCAGATGGTATCGGGCTCCCGAGGTGCTCCTGCGGGCTGGAGAGTACTCCGCGCCTGTTGATATCTGGGCTGTCGGAGCTATGGCCGTTGAGATTGCCACACTGAAGCCTCTGTTCCCTGGCGGAAACGAGGTTGATCAGGTGTGGAGAGTATGCGAGATCATGGGCAGCCCCGGCAACTGGTACAACAAGGCCGGTAATCGTGTGGGAGGAGGCGACTGGAGAGAGGGCACTCGGCTGGCCGGGAAGCTTGGCTTCTCCTTCCCCAAGATGGCCCCTCACTCCATGGACACGATTCTACAGACGCCTCAGTGGCCGGCCTCCCTGAGCCAGTTTGTCACTTGGTGTTTGATGTGGGACCCTAAGAGCCGGCCAACCTCCTCACAGGCTATTGCTCATGAGTACTTTGTGGATGCTGTCGACCCGCTCAGACCCAAATCCTCGGCATCGAGGATTCTGGGTCGCAAGCAGTCCGATCTGAGCCGCAGCTCCAAGGACCCCAACTCCACACCACCTACCTCTGCCAAGCAATCATGGTTCCGAAAGTCACTCATTGGCAGAAACGAGATCCTCGAGTGTGTCCCGGCGCCTATCCAGACCAAAGATCTGACTGGACCTCGACCTGCCCCCGTGAACACAACATCCAGCCCCGAGGTTGCCACTGCGAAGCAGCGCGGTAGTGTCGCCAAGCGAGCCACCTGGACGAATGGACCATCAAATGTGGCTCCCATGCCCATTCTCCCGACTATCCGGCCTATCTCGCCGCTGCCCGATGCTGTAAATGCCCGCGCCAATAACACACTCAACGACTCTCAGGCTAATGGACATGGTCAGGCGAAGTCCAAGAAAATTGGCCGGCAGCTCTCTGTCGCATCGAGCACGAACAACTATACCGAGATGCACCGCCAACAAGCAGAGCGAGCCTTGAATGGCAACAGTGGGCTTGCATCGCCTCCCAATGGCCAAAAGGAGAGCTTCTTCTCGCATCTCCGAAAACGCGCCCGTCGATTCTCAGGGCGACACCAAACACCAGTCTCTCCATCAAACGAAGATGTCGAGGCTCAGGCTGGATGCGGGCCGTGGGGCAGCAACAGATCTTCAATGGTCATTGATCAGTCCCCTCAGCCTGCACCTGTGGCCAAGTCCGATGTCTACGAGTCATTGGACAAGGCACTGCGAGATGTGCAAAACAATTTGGAGTCGCGGCCTCCCATTCCTCCGCCTCATCACGTTTCGCCCACCAGCACCCTGAAGCGTCATCACTCCTTGCCTCACCAGCAGGCCCGATCAGTGGACAATCTCATTGGTGCCGCGCGGACTGGACCCATCTCTAGTCGGACGCGACGTGCTCACGCAGCCCATGGCGTTCAGCAGTACGAAGCTCCCGACGAAGAGGACGAGCTCCTTGACGAGGTTCTTACGTCGACCGGCCAGGCTATGATGCATATGGAAACCCAAGGAGCTAAGCCACTGCGTCAATCGGCCAGCAACCTCGTGATGAGCAACCCTTACCCTACTCCCTCCCCATCCGCCAATGGCAACCACGTGCTATTCGCAGATGGCCATGAAGCCGTCACGCCGAAGCCTCTCAACCTTAACCGCAAAGTCGACAGTAGTTGCAAGTGGCCCACGCCACCCTACGAAGAGAGCGAATGGGCTGCTTCGGCCTCGGCAAGCCTCTGGGCTGCTAGCAATCGTTTCTAGATAAGGAGACGGACTAGATTGTATTTCAGTTGTACAGTCATGTCTAGGGCGACCACACTCCGAGAGGTCGTCAACCCGCATTCATTATGGCGTTTGGTATTGGGATCTGAGATAATGCTGCGGTCTTTGATAAAAGTTCCGCGGGCGGCTCACTCTGTTTTCGCATTCACGGCCTGGCTTTTTGACATTTCTGCAATTTGACTTGGCCCGTTTCAGCCAAGAGCTTCTCCAAATACCCGGAACGGCTGGGTGGTTGGTTCTTCTCATTCCATCTCTACTCGCTTTTTTTGGCCTTTGATTTCCCGACTGTTGCTCTTCTCTTCTTTGCAACCGATTCAAGTATCAAATACCCCTATAGACCGAGCCTCGACCCTACTTGAAGCATACTGCATCAGTTGGAACAACCTCGTTTTCTCTTTCTTTCCTTTGTTTCATTCTATATCAGGTTATGGCGCGGTATTTGGTGTGCGGGAGCACCCGACAGGCTTTGTTATTGTTTCACTCATGTTGGGTGGTGGTGGCTACATGGAGGAGCAGATGTCAAGGCTGAGCCCTTGGGCATTTGCTCATCAAAAACAACAGTCATAAAAAAAGTCAGCGAGCATTTCGTCTTATATTGGTCCAGTCTGGAGGCATTGTTGGGGAAGAGGGTTTTGATATTTAGAGGCAGACACTTTATTCGCCAGGATACCTGACTGAAAGCGTTGCATTGTTTCAGCTCTGACAGGCAACGAGAGTATATAATACATACCTAACCAATGGAGAGAAAACTACACGATAAACCGATATGACCCTTGAGTGATCCAGCATCGATTGATGTGCAAGAGAGGGTCTGACACTGTCGACGTGTCGGCGGACTGGAAGGAGCTGCATCCTGGCAACAGAATAATCAAGGTGGCTTGGCCTTGCGTAAGAAGAAGGAGGCTTAGACGAGAGACTGGAAAAGAGACCAGTCAAACAACTTGCCGTCTTGCTTCTACCAGAGTGTACAGATAAGATGAAGGGGAATATCCATAGCCGCGTTGAAAAGAGTGAACTCGGTCTTGCTTATTGACGCTTCGAGACTTGTAGTCAGGTAATGTACCTTTCCTTACTTTAGGTAGCTCTCTGCCTTAGGTAGCGTGGGTAGCTGCCTGTAGAGTAGGTGTAGATGCCAGTCACGTGGCCAGAATGCCATTTGGAGAGCAGCTGCCCCTCCCACATGAACGCTACTATACCAGATTAGGCCGTCGAATTGATGGCAACCTAGTCTAGAGGTAAGGTAGGTAGGTACTGTAGCACCAACAGGAACGGAACATCAGCAGACAGTGGGCGGTACAGATTAGTGTCTATCTACCTAGGTAGGTACCTAATAAAAGACGCCAGGAACCTCGCGAGGCAGAGTAAGCTTGAAACATCAGGACATGGCGCTTCAAGGTCGCTTCTGCCTCAATTCCCCTCCAGGCCCTTGGCGCTAACCTATAGGAAGGATCAAGACCCGACGGATAGACGGCTGGTTTATGTGGGCAGGTTGCTAACTGTTAAGTTAACTGCTAACTGTACTGTTGACGCCGTGAGGACTCTGTGAGGTCGCGCATCTCGCTCCATCAGCCCCCTCACTTGATGGCCTGAAAGACGACGTCGCATCTGCATTCTCAACCGGATCCTCCTCTGATATTATCTCATTGCCTCTCTCATCCCCAATCTCGTCATCACTATCATACACCTACTGCTCAACTTTGGTCGGCGCGCTCTCCGCTGTCTCGGTCTCCGCAAGACGACGAGCCATGGTAGTTGGAGCCGTCACGGCATGAGACATAACAACAACGAAACATAAGCCCGCCAGCCCAGCAAGTGAACCACCACGGCGCCGCCAAAACCATACTCACAATGAACCTCAACCTGCCGCTGCGGCCCAACACGAGCAGCCGGCGCAATCAGGAGAGCCGCAACTACTTTACCAGCTACACGCCGCCGAGCTCCACCGAGGCGATCAACGGACCGGTCAGAGAGCCCTCGAGGGAGCAGCCGGCCTTAAGTGATCGGCTGATTGTGGGTGTCGATTTTGGTACTACCTTTTCAGGGTGAGTTTCCTATCAAGTCGGCTGTTCTTTGATTGTGCACTCCTGGCTGGGCGCCTCGTGGCCAACAATGTGCTGCAAGAGCCATCCATCCCAGAGCCTAACGCCTGTTCTAGTGTCGCAGCCGTATACACATCGACCCCTGATGATATTGAAATCATCAAGACTTGGCCAGGCGGCAATGGAATCACCTCGGACAAGGTCCCTACCGAGATTGCCTACGACTTCCCAGCAAACTCGCCTCCGGGTACGGAGCCCACCGCAAAATGGGGGTTTCAGTTCAAGCCAGAGGAGTCGAGACTGCGCTGCATCAAGCTGTTTCTGGATCGCTCCCAGAAGTTGCCCTTTTACGTCAGCCCGCTTGATACGGCGGCGCAGCTTAAGCGGTTCAACAAGAACGTTGTCGATGCCGTGAGCGACTACCTGACGCAGGTCTACAAGCACACCATGGACACGCTCGCGCGCCGCTACGGCGAATCCTTCATGGCATCCACAAAGGTCCAGTTCGTCCTCACATGTCCCGCTGTCTGGAGCGATTCCGCCAAGAACACGACTCTCCAGGCTGCGGAACGCGCCGGCATGGGCAGCAGGTCGGAGATCCAAATGATCAGCGAGCCCGAGGCCGCGGCCGTCTACACACTCAAGGCCATTCAGCCCAACCACCTAAACGTTGGCGACAACTTTATTGTCTGCGACGCGGGAGGCGGTACGGTAGAGTAGGTCTCATGGCGCAAGTTGTCAACGACCCGCGCTAACTTTGCAAGTCTCATCGCCTACAAAATCATCTCCCTCAAACCGCTACGGGTGGAAGAATCCGCGGTGGGAACTGGCGGGCTCTGTGGCAGTGCCTTTTTGAACTACAGATTTGAGGAGCATGTCAGGGGCCGGCTGGGCCAGGCGCGATTTGACGAGATGAAGCTCAAAAAGGGCAAGACCTGGCAAATGGGTCTTCGCTACTTTGAAGAGTTTGTGAAGCGCAACTTCAACGAGGACGAGCATCAAGAGGTCAACGTACCGTGAGTGCCCTTCTCCCTTGACTTGGAACAGTAGGCAGTGCTGACTCTGGGCAGTTTTCCTGGGCTACCCGATGACGAAGAGGCTGGCCTCGACTCTGGCTTCCTGGTCATGATGGCAGACCAGGTCAAGGACATCTTTGAGCCCGTGGTCAAGGAGGTCTGTGACCTGGTGCAGGGCCAAGTTGATGGTCTCCGCTCCAAAGGAGGCATCGTCTCCGGAATCGTCTTGGTCGGCGGCTTTGGCCAGAGCGACTATCTCTACAGGCGCCTGAAGGCGCACTTTAGCAGCGCAGCACCGCCGCCCTATAGCGAACGGCCGACTCACGCAAACGCAAACGCCAGCCTGGAAACGGGCTCCATCGAGGTCATGCAACCCGTGTACGCGTGGACGGCCGTGGTACGCGGTGCGGTGCTCCGAGGGCTGGAAGGCAACATGGTCATATCCCGCAAGTCGAGGATGTACTACGGCACATCGTACGCTACGGTCTATGATGAGGACAAGCACACGGTTAGTGAGCGGTACTGGTCACCATTGTGGGAGCGGTGGATGGTCTCCGACCGGATGCAGTGGCATATTGCCAAGGTAAGCTCTATATGCGTGGCAAGGTCCTTCCGTGGTGTATCTTTTTAACGCGAGGCGTAGGGAGAGGCGCTGTCTCCATTAGCCCCGATTGCATTCCACTACACGCGCAACTTCCGGCCGGGGCAATCTCTCGTTGTTACAGACGATCTCATTGCTTGCGATGCGGATGAGCCACCGGCGGCCTACACCCGCGATTTGATCCACGTCTGCACGCTGACGACGGACCTCAACGCGGTACCGAGAAGCCTCTTCACCCGCCTGACCACGACGCGAGGGGTCGAGTTTGACAACCTCGACTTTACTTTGGAGATGCTGGTAGATAGCGCGGGGCTGGGATTTGAGCTCAAAGTAGACGGCGTCAGGTATGGCAGGGTAGAGGCCGAGTTCCATTGAGCTGGCGAGACGAGTTTTCTTGTTACGGGTTTGGATTAGAATCAAGTTACCCCCTCCTTTGTTTGTCGAGTTGCATGTCTTTGATAGACGTGTATGCAATACCACAATGCGTTGTTCCGAGATCATCCAGGGAGTTTTTCCGTCCTGCTTTGTCTGCAGGCGCTTTCACCCATCTAGGCCAGATTCAAAGCGATACTTGAGATTCAGCTCCGTGCTCAGTCTTGGTACTGTTCATGGAATGATGCTATAGAGAGTATTGAGATGAATAAGTCCTTAAATGGAGCTGGTTCGCGTTTGTAAATGATGATGATTACCATCCTTACCACTGAACGTCCTCGTTTGAACTACAGCCGGCATGTCCAGAAACGTTAAGCCCATCTTTCGCAAAGATGTCCTCGATCCGGAGAGGGACATTCTCCGCATCGACTTGACCATTCCCTTTCCCTCTTGGCCAGGTAAATAAAACTCCCCTTTCCCCCCCTAATGAGATCGACAGAGACTAACTTCAAGGTGAATGACTAGGTGATGCAGGCTTTACCAGCCGAGCTGCAGTGTACGTCTTGGCCAATACGAGCGTCATTGAGTGGAGGCGTCGGATGGACGCCCGCCTCGCCATGGAACCGATCCGGATCGAGGCCTGGCGAGCATGTGCGCGGCTCGTGATCCATCGGACAGAGCAGATGCGGTGGGAGGCCGAGGAGCAGAACCAGGAGGCGCGGGCGCACTATTACCACGATGTGGTGGACGCCGTCCGGAGAGCGAGTAAGTCACATCCCATCCACCCCCCCCCCCCCCTTCCCTTGAGCACTCTATTGAGATGGCCCCCTTTGTTTTTATTGGGAACTTTTAAGCTAACGTTGTGTGACCTTGACCTTTAGCGCAGCAAGCCGCCGCCTCGTGGTTTGAGACTGTGCGGGCGTTTTACAGCGACGAGGTGACGCTGTCGGCAGCGGAGCTGCCGGTGTACGGGCTGCACGGGGTGCCGATTTCGGCGGGGGCTCCGGGGTATGCCGGGCCATTTTACGAGGAGCCGGACGATGAGGAGTCGGAGCGGGTGCCGGAGCCGGCGCCGGATCCGCCACGACGCCGGCGGAGGAGTGAGAGGGGACGGAGGGGCGAGTAGGCGGCTGTTGGTAGAAAGGTGAGTTGGTTCCTTCTGAGACGGCAGGCCGCTATTCCATAATACTTTACTGTAGGAAATGGAAACGGAAACGAAGCGATTTGGAATATTATGCATGGGGAAAAAGCAGTGCTGATGTTGAGCTGCAGCACTGCGCAGTCCCGTGATTGTGTACATTGTGTACATTGTGTCATTGTATCGTTGTAACGCTGACATCTGTATCGAATCCTCGCAAGCCTTTTTCTTTGATTACTATTGTGCAAAGTTGTCAAGATCCTCGATCGACTCTGGTGGTTGGTTTTGCCTGTTCCACAGCCGCCTGCAGCTAGCTGGTGGACGGGAGATATCTGATATCCACACCCGCCCGTCTGCATTGTCAAACCCACCCACCCAACTAAAGCAGCCCTAAAACGTGCACTTGCATCATTCTCAACCTCGACTCTACTCTACTCTACTCTACTCTACTCCTCTATCTCGCAACACTCCACCTCGGCACTTGCAGCTGCTGATCGCAATCACCTCAGAGAAGCTCTCGCGGGGACCGTCTCCGCCATGAATGCGTCTCAGAGCATCGATGCCCTCGTCTCCTGGGCCACGTCCCACGGCGCCCGCCTCCACCCGGCCGCCGAGGTCTACGCCGACCCGACGACGGGCCTCTCGCTCCGGGTGAAGCCGTCGGCGTCGTCGTCGATTCCCCCGCTGGAGCCCATTGTCGGCCTACCGTCGCGCCTGTCTCTCTCCTATCTCAATGCGCTGCCCCGATCCGGATCCGGAACCGCAACTGGCGCCGACACCGGCCCGGAGGACCAGGATCGGGACCAGGACCAGGACCCGGAGCCGTTCCCGGCCGAGATGCTGGCGCAGACCCCGCCGTACGTCACCGGCCGCCTGGTGCTGGCCAAGCACTTTCTCCTCGGCGCCGCCTCCTTCTGGGCGCCCTACATCTCGGCCCTGCCGCCGCCGGACCGGCCCGAGGCTTGGGCGCTGCCGCCTTTCTGGCCCGACGACGAGGCGGAGCTGCTCGACGGGACCAACATCGAGGTCGGCATCAACCGGATCCGCGCCGCCGTCCGGGCCGAGTTTGACGCCGCGTCCCGGCTGCTCGACGCCGCCGGCTGGGCGCCGCACCTGCGCGGCCGCCTCACGCTGCCGCTGTACCAGTGGGCCTACTGCGTCTTCTCGAGCCGCAGCTTCCGCCCCAGCCTCGTCCTGTCCGGCGCCGAGCTGGCCGCCGCGCTGCCGGGGGGCGTCGCGGCCGACGACTTCTCGGTGCTGCTGCCGCTGTTTGACATTGGCAACCACGACATGCGCGCCGACGCCCGGTGGGTGCGGGACGAGCAGGCGGCCGGCTGCGAGCTGCGCGTGGCCCGCGCCTTTGCTCCGGGGGACCAGATCTTCAACAACTACAGTCCCAAGACCAACGCGGAGCTGCTGCTGGGCTACGGCTTCATGATTGAGCCCACCGAGGCTCTGCACAACGACTACATCCACGTGCGGAAGCGTCAGGCGGGCGCCCCGGCACCGTCGGCATCGTCGTCGTCTCCCACCGCCCCCGTCCCGGAGGAGCACTACATCTCGCTACGGCCCATCCACGACCCGAGCTCGTTGCTAGCCCGGTCCAAGCAGACGCACCCGCCAGGGGCCGACGTGGCCGTGATACCGGCATTCCAGCATGTCCAGGCAGACATGCTGTGGGACATTTTCTGCATGGTGGTGCCCGCCAGCTACCACGCGCAGCTCATCCCGCTCGAGAACCACGGCGAGGCCCAAGGCGAGGCCCAGGGAGATGAGGCGTTGGAGCTGGCGCGGCGGGACCGGTTCCTGGCGGGCCAGGTCAGCGACGAGGGCCGCGAGTGCGTGCAGCAGGTGGCGGCCATTGTCCAGCACAAGGTGCTGCAGGAGCTGGAGCGTCTGGACGAGACGGACGTCGAGGCGTCGGGGCTCGGGGAGCTGACGCGCAACCAGCAGCTGGCGCTGGCGTATCGGAGGCAGTGCCGGGAGGTGCTGGAGAATACGCTCACGGCGATGCAGGCGGATGAGATGCTGGGCATGGGCATGGACGAGGACTAGCGGTCATGGCAGGCTCAGGTTCTCGTCAGTCGTCAGCCCGCGGTGAGCTCGAGAGGTCTTTGCTTGGTTGCTATTCCCAAGACGACGTAGACTTGGCTCCTCTTGTGGGCTTGCCCTTGCCCGCACAGCAGGCCAGAAACAGCTGGATCAGCATGGCCATGATGGAGAGTTTGTGCCGGTTGAAGAGTAGAATGGGAGGGGATTGAGCTCGAGGCCCGGCGGCAACTCGGTGAAGACATTCTGAGCATTCCCATCCACATCAGCATCAGCATCAGCATCAGCATCAGCATCAGCATCAGCATCAGCATCGTGAGAAAGGGGGCGTTGGTATCCCCCATCGACTGGGCTTGCCACGAGTTTCTCAGAAGCGCAGTATATTTGTGACGGTGTCCAGCGCACCCCTTATCCCACGAAGACGAGTGAAAGCAGCACAGATGTAGTTAGGTTGCGTGAGACGGGATGTTGAGACTCAAGACTGTCGACGCCTTCTAGCTGCTTTGGCGCCCAAAGGCCGAGCGCCATGACCGCCATGGCCGCCAAGCTTGGGAAGGGACCTCGCTTAGACGGTGAATTGTAATCATGCAAACTCAATGGGCCATTTCTTGGAAGAGTTGTGACAATATATGTCTTTTGGCTGAACTAGTGGCGTCCTCGGATGCGGCCATGGAAGGAGACTCTAAACGACTCTAAACGACTCTAGACGACTCTAGACGACTCTAAACCGGGGACTTTTGCCGTGGAACCTTTTGTCGATGCTCCGCAACCAACCGTTGAGTGTTTTGTGTGGGGATCTTCCCATGCGTAGCTACTCAAGGGTCGAAACCTTGAGCAGATGCAAGTCTCTGGATCTAGAGCACGGCATCGACAATACTAATCACACCTTGGGGGACCAGACTACTGTGGAATCTCATAGCTCGGGCCCGGAAGAAGCTCGAGGCCTTGCTCAACAGGGCTTACTTACAGCAGCTGTTGTTGTGGTTGAGTTTACGCGGTCCTGAGGTGGCTTGGCGGGCTTTGAAGCTCTACTGTAGGCGGACTGCACCCCGCACTCGGATTCTCAGATTCTCAGATTCTTAGATCCTCATCCATGGCCATGGCGGCTCCGACTCGTCCAGCCACGCCGAGGCTGCTCGACCTGATAACTCTAGTGGACAAGTAAGTTGGGTGTGCCCTTGGTCTTGCAATACTATGACTGTGACTGTGACTGCGACTGCGACTGCGACTGCGACTGCGACTGCGACTGCGACTGTGACTGTGACATCTGTTGATATCTAGTCACTCACTTAACTCGCTACTATAGATGGTAGATGGCCTGACTGACTCTTGGAATCCGGCAGCGTCCCCCTCGACTTTGAGCGCAACTGGGCGCCCTACTACCGCCTCCTGCTGGCCCCCGATGAGCGGCCTCACGGCTTCATCCTGCCCGAGACGGTGGCCCGGATGCCCTGGCCGTCGTCCTTTGCCATTGACCACGAAGCCCGCTCCGTCACGCTCGCGGCGCCTCCGCAAGGCGAGCGCCTCTCGGGCCACGCCAACGCCGCGTTCCAGCAGGCCGTCGACGCCGCCATCGAGGCCGACGCCTTTGCCATCCTGCACCAGACGCACAGCGAGCCCTTCCGCCTGCTGGGCGCCCGCGGCTTCGTCCAGCTCGAGCGCTTCTCCGCCTCGCTGTTTGGCATCGCGACCCGGGGCGCCCACCTGACGGGCTTCGTGCGCCGGCCCGACGGCATCCGCGTCTGGGTCGCCCGCCGCAGCTCCAGCCTCTTCACCTACCCGGGCCTCCTCGACAGCACCGTCGCCGGCGGCGTCAAGGCGTCCGACTCGCCCCTCGACTGCATCCTCGCCGAGGCCGCCGAGGAGGCCAGCCTGCCCGCCTCGTTTGTCTCGCAGCACGTCCGCGCCGTCGGCGCCGTCACGCTCGCCAACCGCAACGCCCGCAGCGGCCTGCTGCACTCCGAGGTGCTCTACGTCTACGACCTCGAGATGCCCGGCGACGTGGTGCCCCGGCCCAGCGACGGCGAGGTCGACGAGTTTGTCCTCGTGGGGCGCGACGAGCTCGTCGCCCGCATGCTCGCCGGCGAGTTCAAGCCCAACGTGTGCGGCGTCATGATCGACTTTCTCGTGCGGCACGGCGAGCTGACGGCGGAGAACGAGGCCGACTATGTGGAGATTTGCACGAGGCTGAGGAGGAGACTGCCCGTCCCCACGACGTCGGATGTGCCGCCGACAGATGTGGAATAGAACGGTCGTGTCCGTGTCCCTTGATAGACAGACAGACATTCATCCATTCAGCGCTATAGTGTTCTGTACCATACAGTACAGTATATACACATGTACATGCATTTGTAATCGTGATGGACAGGGAGACGGGGGAACACAGGGAGAAGGGCAAGTCAGGGAGAAATCGCGGATCCGCACCGCAGAGCACCGCAGAGCACCGCAGAGCAACGCCCATCATTGCATCATCGCCCCGTCGCACCGAGCATCGTACTATGCATGTACCAGCAAGTAATTAATCCCGGGAATTCCAGACGGACGGGTCTCCCCAGTCCATCGACGGTGCACGCAGCCACGCAGCCCACTTCCAGAACCTTGCACCTACGTAATGCCGATCCGCCCTTGAGCCCCTTTGGGAATGCCTCGCACACCATAGACGGGTCCCCCATCTCGCCCGCCTCAAGCCTCGGGATCGGGATGCGCCATGTAATCACATAGCAGAACAGAGCAGAACAGCTCAGTGGTCAATGGCGACACTTGCTTCGGTCATTGGGCGTTGGAGTCGAAGTCTATCCTCCACCACCACCCACCACCGCTTGATCAAGTATAAAGACGAAGCTCCCCGCAGCTTACCAGCGACTACCAGTAATCCATACTACAATCCCATCCCGCCTCATCACATCAAGCAACAACAGCCCTCTACCCTACCTCCTCTTGTACCGCTTCCCAAACCATCACCCAAAACTACCTCCCATCATGGCTCCCCCGCAAAAGGCCCTCATCGCCATCACTTCGGCCCACGCCCCCCTCTACCCCGAGGGCAAGGAGACTGGTAAGACAACTCCTCCAACCTCCAACGATACAGTATCCGTATACTCCACGAACGCGTACTTACAAACATCTCTTCCCCCCCC
>QUZD01000033.1:289048-314557 GCA_003693505.1 Pseudonectria foliicola | reverse complement strand
CCCGAGGAGGACCGCAAGGTCTACGAGGACCACTCGAGCGAGTTCCGCTCCAAGCTGGACAAGCTCCTCAAGCCCCAGGACATTGATGCGAGCAAGGTAGGTGCAAGAAGACTAGGCTATAGCCTCCCTTGGTCTAGTTTGATTTGTAACCTGGCATGAGCTTGTTCCGTGCTAACGCAGTGCGGTTCTAGTACGGCCTGTTCTTTGCTTCGGCCGGCCACGCTTCTCTCATCGACTACCCCGACGCCAAGGGTCTGCAGGCCATCGCCTCCAAGATTTACGTCGATGGTGGCATTGTCTCAGCTGTGTACGTTGTCACTCTGCATACTCCCCCTACCCCTCCCCCCCCCCCCCCTTCCTTGCATGATCAAAGGCTAATCATCCAGAACAGCTGCCACGGCGGTGCCATCTTCCCCGGCGTCATTGACCCCCGGACCGGCAAGTCCATCATCCATGGCAAGAAGGTGACGGGCTTCACCACCCAGGGCGAGAAGGAGCACAACGTCCTCGAGACCATTGAGAGCTGGAACAAGGCCACAATCGAGCAGTCTGCGGCCGATTCCGGCGCCACCTGTAAGTTTCAACTCATCCCCCCCCCCCCTCCCTCCTCTCCCTACCCGCATGAGTTGTACACAGCTCTAACGCGTGCTAGACATCTCGCCTCCGGGTCCCTGGGATGCCTTCTCCCAGACCGACGGCAACGTCGTGACGGGCGCCAACCCGGCCAGCGCTCATGTGACGGCTGAGGACGCCGTCAAGGCTTTCAAGAAGCTGTAAGATGTAAAATGAAGTATCTATAATGGAATAATGGCCGGCAGTGCTCCCGCCATGGCTTAATGTCTATAGCTTGTCAAAAGTTGAATAAATCATCTTGACGATCCATGTGCACCATCATATACTGTTCCGCGTACATAACACTGGTAATGCAAATCTTGCATGTGCTATTGCTGTAGCCATGCCGGCACAGAGGGCACGTCGAGATCATTGCTTCTTGGGGGCCGTGCCTGACCGCGGCTGAGGCACCGCGTCGTACCGCTTCTCGGGCATCTTGGTCGTGTACACCCCCCAGGCTGTCAACAAGCGTATCATCATGTCCCTGTCGAGGCCTTGCCGGATGAGATGCTTCTCGGCCACTGAGCCATTCACTCTTTTGCGGTCCGTGGTTCCCTTCCTCTTCTGGCAGCATCTTGGCACTCCGAGCACCTTGTGTCCAATGTACTCGGTTGCATCCACCGTAAACGGAAGAGTTGAGTTGGCGTACTCGCCATCGTCCTCATCCATGTCAAAGATGTTGATTTGCAGGACCTCTGGAAAGTAATCGTCGGCGGGGACGAGATGGTCAAACGTGACGCCGTAATAGTCGATTTCACTAGTAGCCGTGCAGATTGCTGTTAGCGACTTCATTAAGACAAAGTCCAACCCCGCCAGAGGGCTGGGCATGCTCTTACTTCTTCTCGTGAATCCAACCCAGGTACTCATCTTGCACCGTCAGATCGCCATCAACATCAGCACGGGCATCCTGTCCGTACAGGGTCCGGTACGTCACTTTTGCGAGTTCACGGGCAGCCGGCTGCAGCCAGATTGGATGAGAGACATCAACCTGCCACGGCACCCCCGGAACAAGCCTTTTGATTGTAACCAGAGGGCCTTCAATCTGGATCCGTAGAGACATGTCTAGCGGTGGTGGGTGCAGATGATGAGGGGGAGTGTAAGTGCAAGGCGGGATGTGAAGTGGAAGTGCCATGAGATGAGATGAGATAAGATGAGATGAGATAGGGGCTTCTGGGTAGAATGGTGTGGCTAGAAGGCAATGAGGAATCGGTAGGCAAACAACACACGATATAATGCTTACCTATATACGCACCCATAAATGACTATCCTAGCAAAATTGGCAGCCTAATGCGGCTGTACCAGCCAACATGCATCTCCATGCAAAAGGGCATCCAAGGACGATACATGTTTAATTGGCTTCTTCCACAGCGCGTGGCTAAGCTTACCTACCCTACCCAAAAGGTGAAGAGACTGCATCTTTTTGGATCGCACTGCAGGTACAGGCTACGGCACTAGATTGATATTGCTCTACGCAGCATCAATAGACACACTGCGATATGCTATGCAGCCTTGCCAACCTGTCCATGGTACCTGAAAGTCTGTCCATCCCCATCCATTCTCCTCAGTGTAAGAAATGCAGCCCAAAGAGCCAACCAAGCCAACCAAGCCAACCAAGTGTAGCAGCTCCAGGCTCCAGCCCAACTCTGGTGGAGCTCACATAGCTGCACACAGCCACCCACCACATGATTGGAGAGCATGTCCGCACCCGCCGCGCCTTCCCTCCCCCAGTTTCAGTTTCCAGCGTCGACGTGCTGTGGCTGTAGTCTTCGCCACACCAATTCTTAGCACCTGGGCAAAAAGAAAAATCCTGAGCCAACTACACCACACAGACCGCAAACTACACACCTCACACTCACGCACACGCACACGCACACTCACGCACACTCACGCACACGCTTCTGCTTCAACGCCATCAGCTGCTTGCTGCCATTTGCTTCTTTTCCCATTATTCAATGTTGATACCCGCTGGTAACATGCGTCTTGTTCATTCCTACTCAAGACATCGTTCCAATGCTCCAACAATGGGCACGTCTCCGTCTCCATCGCCATCGCCATCGCCATCTACATCTTCCTCTTCCTTTCCCTCTCACCCCCCCAGCTTCTGAACCAGCTTCAACATGTGAACATGCCGACTCCACCGAGCCATCACATCACAAGGGCCAATGAGTACAACTGAGTACAAGTACATGGGCTTATTGTACAATTGCTTCTACACTACAGCCGCTTTTGCAGCGATCAAAACGCATACTGCAAAGCCCTCCCCTCTGCCGATGACGGCCAAGCAAAAGGTCTGCAAAGTGCTTCTTCATCAACCACAACCACCGACTGCCAATCCTCCACTGGCGCCGTCTTATCCCGTTGTCACCAAGACTCTGTTCGAATCATCCTCAACGCCGGCAAACCGTATTATCCGCCATTGCGAGTCTCCAAATTACTGGTTTCCCAAAAACACCAAGCTAGCAGCACTAACGGTGGCTTATCGAGGTATCCCCCCTTACTCTCTGCGATGCACCTGGGCTCGCCGGGCCCTCCAGCAATCCAGGTCCAGCGCGTAGCAAGATGCGTACGTCATGTGCAACTGGGTATAATGGCGAATCATGCTCCCTTCCCTCAAAGGTACAAAAACTCCCCCTGGCATTGTTCATTCATACACTCATTTCGATCCTTTGCTTACTCCTCTTCAGAGTCCGAGTCGTCGCTCGACTCAGCCGTCGGAGAGATGCCTTGCATCATGCTTGAACCATCTTCAGGGTCTTGGCCGGGCTTGTACAAGTCCCGCAATCCTCGAAGCTGCGCAATGCGCTCTTCTTGCTCCCGTGCGCTCATTGGCTTGTTCTTCTTGGGCTTGGCAGCAGACTTACTGCTCGTCTTCCCCGGGGCAGCCGCTCGGCTTACCTCTGGCGACACAGGGGCGGCTGAATCCTTTCCGAAGCCTGGAAGAACCTTCTTGCAGAGCTCCCACAGCTTCAGAAGAGCATCGTTGCTGAGCTGATCAATGTCCAGCTCAAGCTCGCCGTCGGTGTTCTCCTGACATGCGTGTTAGTGGGCATTCAGGCGGCAAATGCCGAGGGAAATCAAACTTACATTCTGACCAGTATCACGCTTGATAATGTCAATAGCACGATCAAGATGTGGGTACTCGAGATCATTGATGGCGTTGGCGATCAGGTCCTTGTCTGCTGCCGTCAGGGTCTTCTTGGTGGGTGCCTTCTTGGTGCCACCAGCCTTCTTGGGGTTCGGCGCAACTCCCGATGGCTTGCGCACCGTTGCATTGCCCGCAGTCTTGGGCTTGCTTGGTTTGCTGGCCTTCTTGGTCGGCTTGTCGTTCTTCTGGCGCTGTTCACTCAATGTCTGTTTTGCCTTGAGAAGTGCCTCTTGAACCATCTTAAGGATGCCTTGCTGCACCGTGATGAGGGCCTGGTTGGGCGAGTCGGCTGCAAACAGGTCGGTGAGCTTCTCGCTCTCCTCCCGGAGCTTAGCCTCCAGTTCTCGCACTTCCTTAGCGTGGTCAACACCTGAGTTGGACGCCTGGTCGCCATCCATGTCCTCGTCCTCATCCTCGTCGTCACTAGCCTGTGAGGTGGTGGGAGCATGAGCCTTGGCGTACTTTGCGAGCCACGCATCCTTGCCCTTGATCTGGCCGTTGTAATAGTCTTCAAGCTGTTTCGCAACAAACGAGACGGTGTTTCCCTGCTCTACCGGGCCGTTGAACGTGTAGCAGTTCTGGAAGATCAGCCGGACGTTCTTATCGAATTCCTTTGCGCTTTGGATTTCCCCGCTGGCCATCATGCGAGACACTTTGCCGAGATCCATCGGCTTCTTGATGATGGAGTAGTATTGCGGAACGTTGAGGCCTTCGGCATCAACGGCTTCCATGAACCACGAGTTCAGATACTTGTTCTTGGGGTGCATAATATCACTAAGGACCTCTTCGCAGAACTGCAACTCAGGCTTGAGCTTCTTGCGGGAGGGCTTCGTGGTGTAATCAATATCCTTGGGCTTCGGGGCTCGAACAGTCCTCTTTGGCCGATCTCCCTCAGTGGCCGTGGACGCGCGCCGTAGGTCAGCGGCACTGTCTTGGGCCGTCGGGGCGGCCGTTTTAGGCGTGGTTGCTTGAGGTGCAGGGCTACCAGGGCCAACCAGTGACTTTCTCACGGGGGGCTCAACGGCTGGAGGATTACGCGACTCGCGTGGCGGCTTCTGCTTGGGCATGGCCTTGGGCCTAACAGGCTCTTCCTGGGGGATGTGAAGAACATCTTCCCAGATGGTCCGGATGGCGCCAAGAGCCGCAGCGGTGATATCATGCAACGGGCCATTGAAGGTGAGCGTGTTATCGTACATGAGCGCAAGGTCCTCCTTGAAGTGGCCCAAAGTGACATATGGTCCATTGGGATCACGCAGGGTGCGGTCAATTTCGGAGAGATCAGTCGGCTTGTCAATCTTGGCGAGGTAGCTATCCCACAATACAGGCCAAAGTTTCTGGACAGAGTCTCGGAAGTGAGCACCGTGCTTGGTCTTCTTGACTCGGCCAAGAACCTTGCGGATCTCTCGGCGCTGGTAGGGCGTCAGCTGCTGCTTGTTGATGCCTGGCTCGTTCCACTTGGACAGCGACAGAAGAGGAGATTCCTGATTCTCATCGGCCGTGTCCGGGAGGGCAGAAGGCGGCGCCGATGCGGGCGCGCTGGTGGAGACCGGAGCCGGGGCTTTGCTTTCATCTTCCCGAGGCTCAGTACGAGCACGCTTGGGGGCAGGTTCGTCGGCAAGATCCTCTTCGCGTTCACGAGCAACTTTGGTGCTTGGAGCAGCGTCTGCGGCGGCTGGCGCATCCTCCATGACAACCTCGATCGAAGGCTTCGCAGACGTGTCAGTTTCGCCGGATTCAATGGCAAGTTGGGATAAGCTAACATCAGAGGTCGAAGCCGGCGCAGGGTCAGACGGTACGCCGTTAACCTTTGCGGTGTCTGCTGATGGCTCAGCAGGCTTGTCTGTCATCTCGGCATCTTTGGGGATATCGTCCTCGTCCTTAGCAACAGGGGCGCTCGGCGCGGGCGCATCGGCAGGTTCGTCTACAGATGACCTGGCAGTCTCATCAGGCAGCGCCGCGTCAATCATGTCGACGTCTTTAGCTGCAGCAGGTTCAACCGAGTCGGCTTCGACTTTTGCTTCATCCGGTGCATCTGTCTTGGTCTCCTTCTCAGGTTCAGGGACCGCGGATGGAGCTTCGGCTGGTTCATTGGTAGCTTCTTGGCTATTCTCCGTCTTGACATCCTTGTTCACGCCGTTGGCAACTGGGGAATCCTCCTTCTTCCCGTGGCCATTCGTTGTCGGTGATTCATCCTCGGTCTTCGGTTCGGCCTCAATCTTCGATTCGGCTTCAGTCTTCAAATCAGACTCAGTCTTTGCATCGACCTCCGTCTTCGACTCTGGTTCAGTTCTTGACTCAGGCTCGGTCTTTGACTCGACTTCGATCTTGTGTCTAGACGGCTCAATGGGTCAGCACCTGGTGGCGCGTAGAGAAAGAGCTGTTGCGAACACCGAGAGGTGACGAGAGCAAACGCAGAAAAGATCGAGGGGAAACTTACCCGTTGACCTCAGGCTTGTCCTTGACCGATTCTTGCGCCTTGGAATCCGACGCTGGCGCGTCTGAGATGGGCGAAGCCATGATGCACTTGGCTATGACAGCGCAGACTGTGTTGAGGGCTTCAGTGCGCGCGGCGCGACATCAAAAAGGCTGGGGTTGAATGCGCGCACGTGCTTGGCGACACGAGTAATCAAATGTTGACAAGGAAGTGAAGACGGCGCGACAGGAGTAGGCGACAAGTTGTAAGGGGAACTGATGGCTGCCTGAGAACGCGTTGGTGGCTGCGACCCAAAAGGGGGCAATTGCGCAACGCGACGTAGAAAGCGACGGAAGGTGTGGCGCACGAAGACGGCCGAAGTTGCGACGGAGATGAGTCAGGAAGGCGACGAGGATCGGGCGCAACTGAAGTAGGGCAGAAAGCGCGCGACGATGGAAGCGATGATGCTGAAACTGAAGCTGAAGCTGGAGTAGATGCGCTGTGTTTGGAAGATGTAAGGATGAGGTTAAGGGTTGACGGTGGGTGGAGTCGCGACAACGATGACACCGACAAACACAACAGCGAGGGCGGTTGGCGGCAGCTGGCAGCAGCAGACGGAGAGACAACAGCTGGGTCAGGTCAGGGCGGCGAGAGAAACCGGGGATGTGTGTCGCAAGCGTATTATGATTAAGTAGGTCGTAGAGTGGTTGCGAGCGCAATGTGGAGCAGGCGACGATGGGGGAGGAGGGAAGAAAAAGAGAAGAGAGGGATGGGATGGAATTGGGATGGATATGAGAAGCGGCGTCGCAAAGTGGTCGCAAAAGAGGGCTTGAACTGGGACTGGATCGCCGAGAACGACAACGGTTGGTGGTTGGCGGATGGGCTGATTGGCTGATTGGCTGATTGGCAGGCTGGTATGTACCGGGAAATGCTAATGCGGTCTGCGGGAAGCGCAAGTACCTTTTTTCCTTTTTTTTGCCCTGGCCGGGTCGGACCTGCGGAATGGGGGTGTCGGGGGAGAGAGGGGGGAAGGAGGGAGGGCCTGTGAGGAAAAGCGCGTGCACGTCAGTGAATTTGGGCCGGTCGGAGGCGCGGTGGTATTTATGAGAGAAGCAGGCAAACTCTCTATCGGGGCACGGAAGGGGCAGGGGGAAAAATTTAGTTGGCCGAGGCGCCCGTCCCAGAAGGGGATGGCCCGTGCGTCCTCTGGATGGCCACAGCTGCTGGGCACTTTGCTGGCACTTGCTGGCGGCGCACCAGCCACAGCCATTGCAGTACCCCATCGACGCAACAGCGTTCTTGAGCGCTGCGCTGTGGCTTTGCCCCGAGACCGACTTCGGGCTATGTATGCACTATGCACTACCTGTGCACCATCCACCCAGGTAGGTACCTATGCATGTCCGTGGATCATGGCAACGGCAATGGCAATGGCAATGGCAGACATGAGCACACGCGCTGACCCAGACAAAGTCGCAGAGAAACACATGCCGTTGTCTTCTTTGGGCAGGCCCACGGGATCTTTTGGGCCATGTGTCTCTTCCCGTAGCCATTCCCCGACTGTTTATTCATGTCCGTGGGGTTCAACCACGTTCGGCCTCGCAAAAGCATGTGGCTGGGCCGCTGTGGCTTCATCCCATCAAACGCGACGGCACCACGCAGAGCCTCCTGCGCCGCCAACCAGGAGCGCTCCCAAATTGCTCAACAACGTCGCATCTCTTTTCCAATCTGAAAGGCTAGACACGTCTCCGACATGGCCCAATCGCCATTGAACCATTCTTTAAGTACATGGCAAAGCAGGAGCGAGATGAGGAAGAATGAGAAAGCCTCGAGCGCGCGTGGCCTGGCAACTTGCACGATGCGCGACGCGACGACGCGGGTGCGCACGTGCCGTATACCTACGAAATGAAGCAATCTGGCTAACGGGGTGTGCTTGCAAGCACCGGGGCTTGCACCCGTCAGCGACCCACCTGCACTGCGGCGGCGTGTGGCGTCGGCCTGGCTCAATCAATGACATGATGACACCGAGGCGTTGACAATAGCTACGAGAACAATAGGATTAGACCACCTAGGATGGAACCGAACAAAGAGATGATCCTTAAAAGGAAAGTTGCATGGTGAGGATGGATGCTTTGGAACTTCCAGACAACTCTTGCAATCCGAATTGCACAGCTCTGCCGTCTGATTTCATCTGCTCAAACGTCTTCAGCAATGCAAGATGCCGGATGCAGCCAATCACCACTCAACAGACGTTCCGCCAGACGTGTCCAGAAAGCCAATGAGAGTCCGTCTCATTTAGAGCTTGCCGGAGAACCAGCCAGGGCTGAAGCCTCAGGCCACTACGACTTCCCACCCTGGCCAATCAGAAGCGCTACTACACCTACCAAGCAACAAGCCTCTTGATCCTCCCCAACCCACGAAGCCGGAGCAACTTGTTGTCAAGTTAATCACCATGTGATATAGCACGTGATTGGTCTTATCGCCCACTAAGTCAGCCAGCAGCTAGCAATCTGTGTGGGGAAGAATCAGCCGCTAAACGCTCCGCCCAAAAAAAAGTTCGCCCACCTCGACACGGCGCCCGTGAAATTTTCCCAGCGTCGACATCGCCGACGACCAGAACCTTTGATATCCTCCTCCCCTTCGGCCATTGTATTAATCCAGACGCTCTGGGACGCTCTCTACACCTGAAGAACGCTCGAGCGCATTCTCTCGGCTTCCTCCCTCCCTCCCTCCACTCATCCACTCATCCACTCCTTTGTGGTTGGATGATCCAGCAACGACTCCGTTGCACCCTCGTATCCCCCTCCATCCCTCCATCTCCTCGCGCCCCATGACCCCTTCAATTAGGCGGAAGGGCCCCGCGAAGCTGGCGGCCCCCGTCGTCCGGTCCGGCCCCAAGATTGCCAGCAAGGCCACCATTGACGAGTCGCGAACCTCGGTTGCCGGCGCCGACGCCCTGCAGGGTTCCCAGGCCGAGACCATCGAAATCTCCTCCGACGCCGACAGCGACGAAGATGTCTCGGATGCCGAAGAGGAGGAGCAGAAGCAGGAGGCGACCAGCGGCAGCAAGGCTGCGCAACTAAAAGGATCTCGAGCCCGCGCCAACGGGCCCCGGGGCCCGTCACCAACCAAGCACGACGACGCCGAGGCCGATTCCGACGCCGAGGCCACCTCGCCCTCGTTTGGCGAGCTGCTACGCGCCGAGAATGAGATCATCGACGTCCCGTCTCTGCTAAACCCCGCCGCCGCCGCCGGCAACGCCGTGGCCACGCCGTCCCGGAGCGCCGTCGTCCCGCCCTCCCACCAGTCCCTCTCCACCGTCCTGTCCCAGGCGCTCCGCACCGACGACGTCGACCTGCTCGAGTCGTGCCTGCACACCACCCACCTCCCCACCATCCGCAACACCATCGAGCGCCTCGACAGCAGCCTCGCCGGCATCCTCCTCACCAAGCTGGCTGCGCGCCTATACCGACGACCCGGCCGTGCCGGCAACCTCATGACGTGGGTGCAGTGGACGCTCGTCGCGCACGGCGGCGCTCTCGCCTCGCAGCCCAAGGTCATCCAGAGCCTCAGCGGCCTGCAAAAGGTGCTCTCCGAGCGCTCCAAGGGCCTCAACAGCCTGCTCGCCCTCAAGGGCAAGCTCGACATGCTCGAGGGCCAGATGGACCTGCGCCGCAAGATGGCCCGCGACGCCGGCCGCAACCTGCACGGCGACGCCGACAGCGACGACGACGACGTCATCTACGTCGAGGGCGAGGCTGCCACCGCCGCCAACGGCCTGCCCCGGCGCGGCGCCGCCGCCGACGACGACTCGGACGACGACGTACCCATCACCAACGGCTTCGTCGGCGACTCGGACGACGACGAGGACGAGTCCGCCGCCGAGGAGGAAGACAGCGAGGCCGCCGACGAGTCTCTGGATGAGGACGAGGTGGACCACGACGACGTCGACGAGTCCATGGGCGAGGATGAGGAGAGCGATGTCGACGCCGCGCCGCCGACCAAGGTGCAAAAGACGGCGACGTCGTTTGCCAAGCGCAAGTAAATAGAATTGCAAAAATCAAGGAGAGAGAGAGAGAGAGAGAGAGAGAGAGAACGAGAGAATGAGAGAATGAGAGGAGGTTGCAATAAAAGGGCAGAGTGTTGGCCTAAGGGGGAAAACTCATCGGATATTGACTGGCGTTGGTTCTTGTAGACCGGGTTATTCTACTTACACATTTATTCTTTCGGCAAATCCAACACATAAGTTGATACCTCCTCACGCAATGCATATCGCTCCGGTGTTGTTGGGGCAAGTTGACTTTTCAGATACATCGTGTTCCTTCTTCCTCTGCCCTACCTTGTTTACAAGTGTCTCTACCCGCTTCTCTATCCTCCTAGACTAAAAAGTACACGTTTCCTGGCCATGTAAGCCAAAGAACCCCCGATTAAAAGCTAGTCTAAAGTGTGTGTAAGTGTAGTGTCTCGCCAAATCCAGAAATACCCAGCGCCTCGCCATGCCATGCTGTGTTGTGCTGTACTAGGGGCCGTATTCCTGTTGGGCACCCCGTGGTGAAAAACAAAAGCCAGCTCGCTCCCCATGCCTTCTCAAACCCAAAAGCCATCCGTGCCATACCTTTTTCCATGGACTTTTCCGCGTTTCCCAAGATAGTACAAGAAGAATGTCTTTTATTCCAACGCAAGTATACCAAGATAGTTAGGGTAGTAGTCGTGAGTGACCATCTGTCGAGATCAGGGACGCAAGGTTGACAAGAGCCTCGCTCATGGGTAGACTCCTTGGCGCCACCGCTCAACTCGATCCAGCGAATGGTTGTTCACTGGCATCTGCATGCCGGGCTGCATCATGCCGCCGCCGTATACACTCATATTCGTATTGCTGTAAGCAGGAATGGTGTTCACCGGGTTGAACCCCGTCAATTGATTGGGAGTTGCGAGGTTGATCATTGAGGCGTATCCAGGTTGCTGTACCGGCCCGCCGTACGGGTTCATCATGGTACTTGCGCGGTTGTGGTGGCTGCTATGCCCATAAGCCTGCACATTCAATGCTGGGGAGGACATGGCCGCCTTTGGACCGGGACCACCATTTCCATCGTTGAATGCACCGCCGCGGAAGCCTCCAGCTCGGTCGACGTTGGGCCTGCTGAGGCTAGTGGGCATCTGCCGCCTCACGGCTGCCATCTTGGCCTCACGCTCCCGGGCTGCGCGCCTTTCTTCTTCCTGACGTCGCCTCTCTTCCTGAGCTCGCGTCTCCAACTCCTTCTTGGGATGAGCAGCCAAAACATCAGCCATGCTCAGGCGGCGATTAAGCACAGGTGGCGAGGGGCCATCATCGCTAGAACCAGCTACAAGCTGGTTGAAGCTCATCTCCCGCTCACGAGCCTCACGCTCAGCTTGCAAACGACGGCGTCGCTGTCCCAGAGTCTCCTCCTCACCGCCAATCTTGTGTTCCTCGGTGGGTTTCTTTTCTTCGCTCTTTTTGTCGTCCATGTCGCCAAATTGGCTGAGGAGTTCGGTTGAAAAAACACTACTGACGGGTCGAGCTCGTGGCAAGGGATTCTCAGCCTCATCCTTGGCAACCAACCGCTGTCTTCTCGCAGCTAGCGTCTCGCCTTCTTCGTCGTCGTCGTCATGTCCCGTGTATCCACCCTGGGTTGAATGAGCAGATCGAGGGAGGTGAAGACCGCTCATGTTGTTTGTCGTCAAGTTCATCATACTCGATTGCCTGTTCACCATGAGAGACTTGGGATCCTGGCCATGCAGACGTGCTCGGCGATGGCTGAGCGGCTCGTTGTCTTCAATTTCACGACGCTCCATCAAGCCGAGGGGTCGGTTCACATCCATCATGTTCTGGGCACCCTGGCTTCTTGCCGCAATGATGGCCAAGGGAACATCCTCGTCATCTTCATCGTCGGATGCCATAGGCCTATCTGCTCCTTCTTCCCAGGCAAGGTTGACTCGCTTGCCTCTTCTGCTCTTCTGCTGGGTCTCAGCAACGGCATCCATCTCCAAGAGTGTCGCGTGCATTCCTTGTGGGAATGTCCGCTGGGTTCGCTGCTTCTGCTGTTGCTTGCGTATCTGAAGTTCGGCGAGGAGTGTAGTTGGGGGACCGTAGATGGCTTCGTCGTCGTCGGCGGCGGCCTCATCGCCACTCTTTCGCTCGTCTTCGCCGTCCCGTAAGTCGCTGCCGTCCATACTGCCGGCAAGAGCCTCGTTCTCGGTCGCCCGAGTGTCGGCATTGATAGGGCCTAGCGTAGAAGCACCTTCTGACACGGATCGCTGATGCTCTTTGCCGTCGAGAGTGCGGCTGCTGCGCTTGCCTAGCCAGAGGAAAGAAGATCGTTTCTTCTGTGGGCTGTCAGTCGACGAGGGCGGCTGCAGCATTGTTGAGGCTGCTATTGATGCACGTTTCTTTTCCTTGCCGTAAACCTCAGGGCCAAGCTTTCCGGCGTACGTGTGATCAGTGAAGGCGCTGATGGGGGCATGAGCAGATGCATCCAGAATGCTGTCGAGGGTGGCCATGGCTGAGCCGTTTTTGACCTCGACTTCGGGGGCTGACGTGGACGGCAGTTCAAAATACGCACTGGCCCGTAGCTGGGGTGGCAGAGGGTCCAACTGCGACATTGTTGACTGGCGCTTGTCGGACAGCCGTTCCGGACGTCGGAGCGAGTCAGTTGATTTTTCCTCGGCTTGGGCCACAACCTCGTCATCCATGAGCGATCGTCTCTCTTCTGCACTACCTTGCAGCTGGTCGGACGAGAAGGCCGCAAACGACTCGCGGTGACCTGCGAGAGGATCGGGCAGCCAGGAATCTCGGGTAGGTTCGTGTTTGACTTGCTGGTCGAGACCTTGCGAGCGCCTGCGATCGTCCATCATGGCACTGAGGACCTGAGACCGTCGGTTGTTGCGTTCAGCGGCCTTGGGTTTGTTGGACAGCTTTGGGGGCAAGTTGAGCATCGCAGGGACGCGTGCAGGATAATAGAGCATCTGCTGGCCAGACTCGGGATCCATGTACGATTTTGGTCGGGCAGCAACGGCGGCTGTCGGTATATAGGATCGTGATGCGGACGTAGGAAAGTCGACTGCGCCAGATGGATAACGATATGATTGCTCCGTGTCGGGAACACAATGTACGCCATCAAAATCACCAAAGGCATCTTGGGCCTGTTGAAAGGTGGTATCAGATCGAGAACTGCCTGGCCTTTGCGTGCTCTTGCCAACGACGAGGCCGGCAGTAAGGTCGCCTCGGGACGGATCCAGTGCCTCACGCGCAAGGAAGTCATCGTCGCCCATCATTTGGTGGAAGACGTCTGTTGTGGGCATGTTGGCGTCGCGGAGCTCCTCCGGGAGGAAGGTGTCCTGGTCAGCCGTCTTCAGGGGCCGCGCGGAATCGGCCTTGTTCAACGCCTCCTGTGTAAGAGAAATGGGCTCCGACTCGGAAATCTCGGCGAGAGACATCTTTGCAGAGCGTACACTCCTAACAGAGGCCTTGCCTGGGCCGTGGCGGGAAAGGGATGGCTCCGCATCGAAATCAGGACGGCCCGTCGAGTTCTTGGAGCCTGATCGGAGACGGCCACTGGTGAGGGAGTGATTGGGGGACATGACGTAGCCGGCCGGGGAGTAGCCGCCGTGTCGTGCAGCAATGTTGGTAGAGACAATGGAGGAGGAGTTTGAGAGGTGACGCTTCAGCTGGCCAACGGCGGGGACGACAGCGTTGTTATTAGTGTTGTTGTCGTCGGTGGAGGCAGAGGTGGAGGCAGCCTTGATGCTGGCGGCTAGGAGAGACGAGCGTCTGCTCTCGGATCGCTTTAGTTCGCCGTGAAGTTTGCGGATGGCATCGTCAATGGAGCTGGTCATGGACAGGCGCTCCGCAGTAGCCTCGAGCTGAGCAATGTTGCCGGTGTAGGCGCCAGAACGAGTGTTGAGGTCGGGAATCGGGTGCTGGATGGCAAGCGAGTCGTTGTCGAGCGCGGAGCGAACGATGGTCTTGGGCCGAGGCTTGGCGAGTGGAATGTCGGGGCGGACGCTGCTGGTTCGCAAGGGTGAAGGAATGGCTGGGGACGTGGATTTTGACGTGGGCGTAGGCGTGGACGCGGATGTGGATGTGGCCGGGCCCAAAGGGAGGATGTTGGAAGACATCAAAGGGGCGGCTACGCCGGCTGAGATGGTGGAGAGCGCCTGGTCGAGGCCGCCGTGGCTGAGTCCAGTAGAGGGTGAAGCGGCCGTGGCGCTACAGCGGGCCTGCTCGTATTGCTGCTGGTGCTGCTGGTGCTGCTGATGCTGATGCTGCAACGCTGGCGAAACGGGGCCTGGGCCAGGATGCCCACCAGAACTGGGTGGGATCGACTGCATGTGAACACGATGCCGCTGTTGCTCGGAGACATCACGCGTATCTGGATCAAAGCCGTCGCCAGCACCGGCTGCAACGTGGGTTCCCGCGTCTTGAAGATGTTGTGCAGCGCCGTCGCTGGGGGGGCCTTTAGTGGGAGACGCCTGCGAAACCCGCTGCGAAGCCTGAGGCGTGCCCGCCGGCGAATCGCCTACAGGCGCAGTGGGCCTGCCGCTACGAACAGCGCTGTTAGCCCCCGTGGCACCAGCGTCAGCGCCGCCGCTCGTGTTGCTCAGACTGTCGTCGAACATGCTGAGAGGCGTTGTGGTCTGGTCGATCACCGACTGGAAAGGCGTTGAGTTGGGTGACGTTGTCAGTGGAGTCAGGGGAGTTGACGATACTGTCTCAAGCCTTGCGAATAGACTCGTCGTCTTTGTGTCGCCGTGGCCCGTAACGACCGTGTTTTCTTGTGAAGCCATGTAGAGCCGACTTGGCTCCAAAAGAGCGCACAGTCTTTTCCAGAGTCGGGCAGGGGGGGATCGCTCTGATATGTACTGTAGCTAATTTGTGGTTCGTTGTCCCACGATCGATTCGATCGCTCAAGCAAGTTTTGCAGTCGTCGTGGCTGGTGGGTATTTGATGGAGTCGGTGAATAACAGTCGCAGTAGCTCTAGCCTCTAGCTCTAGTTCAAACAGCCCCCAGACCAAGACATGGAGGAGCGTCCAATGCGATGCGACGACACGTCGAGAAGATGATAGACTAGGTACGTATGAGCGATCACGGGTCAGCAGCCCATGGTGGAGGGAGCTTGGCTGGTTGGCTGGGTCGCGTGAACTGATAAGTAGGTGGGTGGTGTTGGAGTTGGTGTTGGCGTTGGTGGCTGCACCTCAAGGTGGTGGTGACCGTGTGCTGTGTCGTTCTTTGGTGCAGAGGTTATAGCCTAAACAGTTGATAAGGTTGAGTGAGAGTGATGATAGAATTGGCGGCGGTTGGGTAAGATGAGATCAGCGTGCATGTGTCTGTAGCCAAGGCTGTGTATGTGGTGTAGGCCCAGGTCGGTATCTGCCAGCCCGTGATGGTACCTCGGCGAAGAAGAGGAAGAGGAAGAGGAAGAGAAAGAGGAAGAGAAAGAGGAAGAGAAAATGATGTACAGCAAGATTAAGTCGAGGCAGGAGGAGACAGCCCCGTCGCAGATTCTTATCCAGTGGCAGAGGCAGACCGGAGAAAGGTGAAAAACGTAAATCCAAATAGAGTCATGGATGGCCGACAGCGAGTGGACATGGATGGACCCGTTCACCACCAGATTAACGACCTAGTGTTTGCGCAAGGTTCCCTGGTGTTTCGTCTTTGTGGTCCAGCCAGGGACGGTACGGGCCCCCTCGCACAGATCCAGACAGCGCACACAGCAAGGTGGCACAGGCACAGGCACAGGTACAGAGGAGAGGCAGAGGGAGAGAGGTTGTCGCTGTTGCCGATGTAGTAGCAAGCCCTGTCGCCGTTGTTGTCGCTGTCGCTGTCACTGTCGCTGTCGAGCAACAGTGTAACCTGTAATCTCAGGCCCGTATGCACTTGGTGGCCGCGAGTGTCGTCGAGACAAGACAAGAGGGCTCTGGCACGGAATGCAAGCAAATGAAAGGAGCCGAGAAAAGAACCTCGATATGGCGGCGACGACGACGACGACGACGACAACAATAACAACAACAACAACAACGGAGGGTACTGTACAGATCAGTAGTCGAGGGGAGAAGACGAAGCAAGCTCTTCCCGGCCAAAAGACGTTACTAGGTGGATGGCTGGCAAACAAAGCGTGACGGCGAAGAGAAGCGGACGACGGATGTTGCCAAAAGCGGACGTTTGCGAGTAAAGTTCAACTGGGGCGCCACCTGGCAGATTGGGGAGGGTGACAACCCGGTTGGCAAGATGCTGAATGGAAGCAAAAACGAACTACTGCATCAACTCTCGGCAAGAGCCTTCTCTTTGCTCACGGATAGAGGCATGAGTGTAAAGTCTAGTCGAGGAGGAGGGTCAGGGTTGGAAGGTAGTATACCTACGGCGTAGAGGTACATGAATACCTCGACGGAGATAGCGTTTGGGTAACGTTTGGGTGACGTTTTGGCAGCGTTTTGGCAGCATGTTGGTTGACTCGCAGCTCCTACACTTCGGCCTTCTGTACACCACCAGATCCATCATCTCGCTGCAGTCTGATAAGCCACCCGGGTGCCTAACGCACACTATACATTTGCTACGGAGCGCTACGTGAGTCGTGCCGCAGATGGGGACGATGATCCGAACAATTGGGGGAGCCCTTTTCTCCCTAAGCTTAGGTGCATCAATGGTTTTGTCCGGGTTTCAGCGTTTCGTCTAACGCTGTACCATGTACGGGTAAGTATACCGTAACAAGGACGGCGACTCCGCCGCTCCTCTTAGAGAGAAGCCAAGGTGATCTCGGTTGCAATTACCGCGCTTCATTTCTCTCGCAACCCAAAGCGCAAAGGCACCAAAGAACAAAGAACAAAGCAAAGAGTAGAGTCTCTGGCGCAGTGGCTGACCAGGAACACCATCCTTCCTCGGGCATCTTCGCTGGTCACAAGAAGTGAGATGCCCAAAGATGGACCCATGTCCCCAGCTCTAAAAACAAATCGATGCTTGGGTCCCACCGCCAGGAAAGCATACCTGGAGAGAAAAACGCACAAGGTGAGACGACTAATTAGAAGGTAGAGCGGAAGAAAAAAGTAAAGGGAACGAGGAAAGATGGTGAAAGGCGCCGCTCGGATTCCCTACCAGAGTATGACGTGCGAATGCTACCGTGACATGATTCTCATCCTGCAGTCAGTCACTCACTTATCAGTGATCTTCCATCTACTCCGCACAAAGGATCATCATCATGGCCGCCCTATGTTCTGTGTGATCTTTCATTCCCCACCGGTCTTGGCTCTCCCGGATGCTCATGGTAACCTAGTCGTCCGTATGTACATAAGTTACATCTTGCAACTTACTGTAAGCCCAGCTACATAAGAGCTCGGTTGTGATTGCTCGACACTATCCAACCCACATGGCGTAGTGGCGCCCCGAGGCACGCCGGCGGCGCTGCACGTCTTACAGTAGCTGCAGGCCAATGGCCAATGGCTACAGTACGCTGTTTCTTCCCAGTTTCTGGACCCCTGTCCATGCCTACAGTAGCTCGCTGAGGTTCTGCAGAGCTCCCTGGTCAGATCCCCCTCCCCTCGTCATCAGTCGTCAGTCATTGAGCATCGCGGGGAAGCAAGGTGGAAGCCCTGTTGAGGAACCATGCTGCTTGGCTACGAGTGTGGAGCGAGCATTGTACGGCTGTGTGTTTTCACGCACATGAGGACACTGTACATAGTAGGACAGACAGAGAGCCATGGAATTGGGCGCCGCCTTATGAAACGCTCTGCCGAACAGCAGCATGCGGCCAACGTACATGGAATAAGCAATCGTTGCCCACAATATCTCGCATCATCACACCAATTCGCCAAACAGGTAAATGTCCGATCTCCCGGCAGTGATTGCATACAGTACATGATAAGTTGGTGCCGGGAAGAAGCGGAAGCACGACGTGCCCACGGATTAGTGCATAGCATTAGTACGCACGCAACACGTGGTGATGCGATTGACACTCGCGACTTGGCCCTGGCAGAGCAGGAGAGAGAAGTCGCGATAGTCTACTCCATCTTTCAGCATCCGAGTCAGTACTCTGGAAATAAGACTCACAAACAAGTACCACAGGTGGCGTCGTTCGTCCCTCTGCCCGGACGTGGCAATGCAAGAATGGCAGTCTTGTCGTCCACTCATCCACTCATCCACTCCTGCATGTGTTGCACAGACTTGACAGACACCATCATGAATAATTGCCTTTCACATGAAGCATGCAGCCAAGGCCACTGCACTCTGGTGCGTTCTCATGCAAGGGGCGGTGTAGGCCCCTTTTCCTAACCCGCCTCATCCTTGCTCACCACCAGAGGCCCCGGGAGTTGCTCTGTGCAACGAAACGACGTATTGATGAGAACAACTTGGCAGACAGTGGTGGCCTTGATCGATCATGGTGGTGCCCTCGTATTAGTCGTCGGCATGGGTCGCGCTGCGTAACGATTTTATTGCTACCAATGTCTCACGACTGGATCAGTTTCACAGCAACCATGGGTTTGAAAATCTCTTTTTATTTTCATCACTGCTTTTGCAGGTTACATGCATCTGCTCCAGTGATCACATAGCATGGAACCACACGCCAATGGGCTTCACAGGTCCTTGCCAATACTTAAAGCCCTCCAGTTGAAGAGGCAAGTTGACTCGGATCAGCTTACCCTACAGTCATAGTAACGCGCAACGGCAAACACGTTGACTTGGAACAGGACACGGGTCTACACAAGGATACTGGTCGAATTCATCACTAGGGGTCTATCATTAACTTTCAGAGCTGAAGAGCTGGAATACCTATTTGAGATCTAATGTCATAACTCCCACTCCATCTTGATCATAATCGTGAGACTGTCAGTGTTGGGGCACTACCCTCCCGAAGTCGTAACGGCTCCTCATGGTGCCCTTTCCGGCTCCCCCATTCCTCGCACCTCTGCCTCGAGCTGCCGCCGCTCCTCTACTGTGAGGTCGCTCTTCGCCTGCCCGATTCTCAAGAAGGGTGCAATCACGGCTGCAATACCGGCGCACCCCACAGCCAGCCAAAAAGCTACCTGGTAGCTCTTGCGGAGGCCCAGGTGGCTTGTCTCCCCGACGGCGATGTCGGCGATGCCTAGTAAGAAGCTGATGCCGAGGAAGAGCAGGCTGTTCACGAGGGCTCCCGCTAGGCCCTGCAGATGCTTGGGCATGTTGGTGGTGATGTAGATGTTGCTGACGGTGTAGGTTATGTCGATGCCCAATGTTGCGCATATCATGGAGGGAAACACGTAGGCCCAGTAGTTTGGGTCTTCGGGCATGATGGCAAACAAGAGCATACACACGACATTGGCCACGGCGGAAAAGGCCAGAAGCACGCGTCCCGAAAGGAGGTGCAGGGTGAAGCCACCGACAGTGGCAATCATGAGGCCACCCACACAAAGAGGAACGTACCAGACCGCCGTTATCAATGGGGATTTGTGAAGCACCGTCTCGATGTAGAAGCTCGAGTAGAAGAGGAAGAGACCAAAGGTGCCGTAGAGCATGAACAGCGCCACACTGAGCCGACCCATGTACTTCACCGCGAACAATTCGGCCGGGAGCAGGGGGTTGCGTGACACACGCGTCTCAACATACCAAGCAGCAATGAGGAACAAGACACCAGCAACAAGAGTCACAATGATGTAGGACGTGGCCCAGCCTTTCGGGGCGTGAGAACTGTCCGTGAGGGCATACACGACCAGCAGCAGGCCAGGGACAATGGTGCATACTCCCCACCAGTCCATGGCGATGTCCACCGGCCGCTTGTCGTGCACGTCAAACGGAATAACGAACCAGGAGATGATGGCGAGAACGAAGAAGGCCATGGAGCCGAGCCAAAAGTACCAGCGCCAGTTGAGGAACTGGGCCGCGATGCCGCCAATGAGGATCCCGATGAAGAAGCCCAGCGGTGCAAAGGCGCCGTACAGAGCGAAGACGAGGTTCTTGCGCGGGCCTGGGCGGTAGACCTTGCCGAGCAGCATGACGCCAGTGGGCAGGTAGGCGGCCGGGCCGATGCCCTGTAGAGCACGGCAGAAGATGAGCATCATGTAGTTCTTGCTGAAGCCGGCGATGAGGGCCCAGATGAAGAACCACGACAGGCCGGCGTTGAAGACGACGTAGCCGCCGTACATGTCGCCGAGGCGACCGGCGGGTAGGAGCAAGGCACCCGCGACGAGGGCGAAGACGCTGGCGGGCCACGTCTGCGATGCCTCGGGGATGTCGAGGTCGATGGCCAACGGTGGCAGGACCACGTGGAAGCCGCTGATGAAGAATTCCTGGCAGGGCATCAGTCCCGGTCTCGAGAGCCGAGAGAGGGGAGGCCGGCACTTACAGCCATGAGCATGGAGCCCAGGAGGGAAAAGCAGAAGCCCAGCTCGGCCCAGAGCGACTTGAAGGTTGGCGGACGTTGACGGCCGAGAGTCTCCACATCAATCGCCGGGTTACTGCCGCCGGGCTCGGGATCGGAGCCGGGGCTCTCGGGGGAGTCTGGAGGCATCTGCTCCTTGTGAACCGTCATGGCGGTTGGGCAGGACGGTCTACGGTTGGCGTGATCTTGGCGTGATCTTGGCTTGGATCGTTGTCATGGCGCGGTCCCGCCTGGTCAATGCTATGTGGAGAAGCTGCCATAATTCGTTTCCCTGAGGCCTTGTGGGATTAAATATGAAGTGCGTATCGCAAGGTCGCATTCGCCCCACTGCGATGCTTGTTCTGCCTTTGAACTGGGGGCGAGATGGGAAAATGCGTCTTGGCTTCCTGTTCAGGTACAAGCGCGAAAGCCCCAAGTGCCTATGAGAGGTCAGACTGGTTTTGAGGCGGGGGAAGTTCTATCGGGCTCTAGTTTGGAGGAAGCTTGTGGTTGGCCGATGGAGTGTTATCAATGGCGCCAGTCGTCATATTAGAAATAGACAACAAGAGGCTGCCTGCAAAGTCAAAGGTCAATGACGACCGACTTCTAGGCTCTGACGACCGACTTCTAAGCTCTGACGACCGACTCGAACTTGTCTGACAACCAGATCCAGATTCCCCTTCGTAATCAGACATCGTTGACGACCGATATGCCTCGAGGTCGTCACGATGAATTTCCAAATCATACGCCTTTCTTCCCTCGGAAAAGAATGTGGACATGGCTGGTTCGATTTCAAATCAAGTTGAAGTCCCATATCCAATCTGCAGATATCTAAGCACCTTTATGCTGTCGCGGTGGCCCGCTCGAACGACTCAACGGTAAAGAAGCTTCCGTTGGTGAAGAAGCCATTGTCGCCGAGGCTGGGACTACTTGTCATGTTTCTTATATACTTGCGCAGGCAGGTACTCGAACCAATCTTCCCGTTCCACCATGGGGCCGTCATCATAACTCTCAACTTTCTGCCAAGATGCGGCTCCGCTGACAGACAGAGATCAATCGTCTAGACAGTGGGGATAAGATGGAGAGCTGAATGATTCCGCCACATGGAGAGTGGAGCCGTCGGCTTGTTCGAGAAAATGCTGCAATCATCGATGCTGCTTTCTCTGTGTCTTGGCTTGATGCGTAATTGAGGATCAGGAGTGGAACAGCAAGTTACCCTGGGTTGGATCCAGCAGTTGGAGAGAAGAAGGGCCCTCGGGTTCCTGGAGCGGAATTCTTTGGATAACTGCTGATACCAACCTTGAACCAAAGTCGATAGGCTGAGCCAGTTCGACGTGGGAGTGCTGCAGATTTGGGTTGGCCCTGGCGGCTCCAGTTCTACCTCGGGGTGTTGAGCGATGAGGTGGTTGATTCAGGCAATCCATTTCAGCGTCGTGGCTGAATCCAGCAAGGGCCTGTGTAAAGTCATGAGACCTGGGGCTATCCTCTATCGCCCATCTCATGCAAGTGAACCAGGCGTGGGCCGGATTCTGGTCTACAGACTAACCCCGGACTCGGCCCCGGCCGGTGTGGAGCAGCAGTCTAAGTCGGCGCCGCCGATCTGGAACGTCGGACCCGGGCAAGCGGTGTGCTAGCTGCAGCGGCATGGGTTCCGCGGATCACGACCAGCTGCGCAAGGACATGCAGCTTGCTGCTAGGCACAAATGATAGTATGGAGTATGGAGTATGGAGTGGTAGAAGTGCATCCAGCGTGACCACTGCGGCAGGGTTATCTTTACAACCCCCCACTCCATTGTCCAACACGTGCATCAATCGGTCTGTGGCTATGGGCATCAAGGGAGGTTTGCTTGGTCGATAAGAGACCACGTCTGTCGGGTGAGTGCAGGGTGTTGAGGCATGCTTCAGATGTGTGGACTGACACTCTAGAAGGGCGGTGCTCTTGCAACTGGCCATGGCTCAACTGAACTTGAGACACTGCTTTGCCCATGACCGGCCGGGCGAGTTCTCAGCCCGAGCCTCGGCTGTCATCATCCTATGCTTACTACCGTCTATATAAACAAGTTCTCAAGCCGAATCCTTGTCTTTGACATGCAAGCCTGGCTGCACACGGCATGGTGACGTTTCGGGTCAGACGCTTGGCCGAGAGACAAACTGCAAGCGCGGTCTGTTATCGGTATTGCTCAACTGTTCATTCAGCAATCTGTAGAGGCGGGTGGGTAAACGACAGCGATGATGCATCAGATGTGGGGGTTTAGTCTGCAGTGCCTCGCCGAAGAATCCCAGCCCTGGTACTCCCCGTATGTAGGGATGAGAAGATCTGATGAGGGGGTCACCATGGGCCTCGAAAGCCGGGCATAAAGCAATGGGCCCATGATGCATGATTATGGGTCGTAGCAAGCAGGGTTTGGTTTGTGCGAGAGGGCAAGCACGAAGGCTGGAAGGCATGGGATGGAACGTTCGGGAGGTCCGGGGAAACATCGCTACTAGATGCCTTGCTAAGTGGTGAAGAGAAGAAGAAAAAGAGAAGTCAGCAGTGGAGTGGAATGGTCGAGATCTGTGCCGTCTGGCTTTTGTGATAAGGTTCCCACAGCGTGGCATCTGCAGCAACTGACATGGCGAGGGTTTCTTATGTGTGTGTGACAGTACTGTCATTCATGCAGAAGAGAGCGGTTGGGCAGCGCAAACCGGATCGGTTCCGCCGAATGCGACGGTTGCATCAGATGAGGGCTGTTGGTGAACGGGAACCGAATTGTTTCTTTCTCTGGTTTGCCCACGGCTTGAGAGATGCATGTACTGTAGGAGAGGCGCCACGGGCTGGAATGTGGAGCGTTGCTTGCTGTACAGATTATGGAGCACTGTACATGTGTGTGTGATGTAGGTGAGTAGCGCATTGCAACCTCTTTGCTGTACGGATTCAAAGCGGCAACTCTATCACAAGTGTACATTCCTCATGCTGTGCTGACTACCTAGGTAGGTAGGTATCTTAGCGCCATCATGGGGGGGCATCGAGTCTGATTGCGCTCAGAACGAGATCTGTAATACAGTAGTACAGTAGGCGTTTATCAGTTGCATCGTCTCTTTTGCCACAATGGCCGTGGAATATCGCCTCCAAGAAGCCAAGAAACCGCAACGGGCCAGGCCGGGCGATGAATGTACGGACACCATGTAATCTGTAGTCTAAGAGTCGGTGAGCGGGCTCTGTATCCGTGTGTATGTGAGTACCTAGGTAGGAACAAGCCGGGGGCAACACCTTGGCTGCTGCTTGTCAGTTCGACCCCTTGAAAGCTAATGTAAACCTGGAAAGCAAATTGGTGATGGATGGAGTTCCGCGCGTCGTCGTGATCCACGCGCCGAGAATAGCAAAGCAGGCTGGTCGTGGTTTGATTAACGGTTCCTGGTGAGATGAAAGTAATCAAGTTACCGGAATTGGTCAATCAAAGAGTCAATGTGCCTCCGTCTCCATGTGCCAGATGGCCGGGTCCGCCCTAGCCGCACAGTGTGCTCATGACTCACTCCCGCATATGCTGGGCGCTGTGGCTTGGAGAAGACAGTGTCTGGTATGAGAGTAGACTGTGTATCAGCACCCGGCAGGCCAAACAAGCACGGCCCGTTGGAGCCAAACAGACTCAAGCCATGCTTCTACGCCCAGGGGTTCTCTCACAGTGGCGACGCCGCGACGGCTGGTCCGGTGAACTAAAGGACAACTAAAGGACAAGCCACGACGATGGCGGCGGCACTAGTAAGAAGCAGTGCTTGTGTGCTGTACCGTAATGTGCACGTGTGTGTGCGCTCGCGTACGTACAGTAAATACAGTAAAGGACAACTGGCGATGCTAAATCAGTCGCAGCAATGGGCCCAGATGGGCGGCCGCGTATTCATTCTCGTATCCCCCGTCGGCCTGTCCTATGTAAGTTGAGCACAGTCGTGTGGACGGGTGTGGAGGGGCAAGGAGGGGCATGTTACGGCTGCCAAATATATAGTACTACCGTAAGTTGGGTCTTAGGTATGTATACAGATCCAAGACAATCCGATATCGCGATACCCCAGACCTGCCTGTTTCTTCCGAGGGTATCTGGGCATGTACCTACCTTGGGTACACGGGTGAATCAAGACGCACAGGACGTGGCTGCGGATCGTCAGCCTCTAACCAGAGGCACACGACAGAACAAAGGAAGACGGCGCTGCACTTTTCCAAAGCGCCCTCATGGCGCTTCCCGACTGTACCGTCCCTGGCAAGGATGTGCATCTGCCAACGACCCCACCCCTCCTCATGCTCCCTTGAGGTAGCGTTGTGCTTGTATCTCCCGTCCTGTCTCCAAGTACAGATTACCCTACCGCCGGACGCGACCCCTGCCAGCCGAGCCCCGTCACCCTGGCGGCTACAGTACTGTACAGCTGTCCGCGTGCCCCGCAGCGGCCGCAGTGGGCTTTCTGGGCTACAGATGGCCCTTAGCTGCCTGCCTGCCTGCCTACGGAGTACACTATGGGCCACTACCGAGACCCAAGTATCCCCTGTAGCAGCACCCCTGGCGGCCGTCTCGGGGGCGCTGTGAGGGGCAGCCACGGCGCCGTGGCAGCCGAGCAGTGACCGCTACTGTTGGGTTGCTGGCCTGCTGGCTAAGCCCCGCCCAGGGTGCGAGAGCGTTGGAGAGAGGTATCCGTACAGGAGAAAGGTGCGGGAGCATGGTACCGGAGAATGGTACAAGGGGTACCTCCAGTGCCTCTACCTTACTCGACGTACCACACCCGGCCTCAAGTCATTCAATCATGGCTTGCGCGTGAAAACGGTCCATCTATAAACCTAGCGTCGGCAACTTTTCTGCTCTCGTCTGCTGCCCGCCCTGCGCTACTCATTCTCACGATCCAGTCACTTACGCCAATTCTCCATCGTCTCTTTCCCCCCTCCCTTTTCGCATACTCTGTGCTTACTGGTGATGCGCATCCCGGAGATCGGCAGACCCTGAGGCCCTTTGTTAGAAGAAAGAGAGAGAACCCCCCC
>QUZD01000033.1:261422-288995 GCA_003693505.1 Pseudonectria foliicola | reverse complement strand
CCCCCCCCCCCCCCCCCACTTCACTTTACTCCATTGCTCGCTCGCCCACTCCCCGTACTATTCCGTCATCACTTCCTCGAAACTTGGTTCTTGAAACATCGCATCCCCTCAACTTTGACCTCCCACCCAACCTAGTCACAATCTGGATAATCGGGCCACTGGGTTGGGTTTTGCCTCCATCACCCACTCACAATGTCAAGACCCGAGCAAACACGGCGACGCTTCGCCCCCGAACCGATCGAAACCACCTTTGAGTCGGTCCGCGGCGGGAGCCGGCAGAAGAATGAGAAGCAACAGCAGCAACCACAACGACCGCAACAGCAGCAGCAGCCGCCGCAGCCCATACAAGTCTACGTGGGACCAAACCCAGAACTTACTCCCGAACCCTCACCTCGCTCACTATCCCCCGTCCCTCAGGAGCTTCGCCCCCGCCGCAGGTTTGCGCCTCAGTTGATCGAATCGTCGAGAAGAAGTCGGAGAGTGGGAGATGTTGGGCCCGCAACACGACCGACCGACAAGACCGATATCACTCCCTATACCAAGAACATTTATACCGCCGGCCGTCAAAAGTATCGGCGCCATGGCGACGGAATCTTGGAATCCGACCAGATCATTGACGCCGCGCCCACGCGGCGCGAGTCCGAGGACGAGGGCGTGCAGGAGTATCTACTCGAACTGGCTGCAAAGGAGGCCGAGCGCCAGATCCAGGAAGCTGCCCTGGCAGTCTTTCCCAACAGTCGTGCCCGCGAAGGTGGTGTAGACCACTTCTACTTTCGCGAGAGTTCTGAGAGTGATGAGACCCCCGAAAGCTCCTCGCCCGCCCGCGCAGACAGTCACCAACCTCGCCTGCGCCGCAAGTCCTCCAGCCTGGGCATCAATTGGTGGCATAAGCACATGCAGGAGCATGCCGAGCACAAGCAAGAAGATCAGCCCAGGCTAGGGCACGAAATGGCTGTGGATGACGAGCCCGCAAAGGACCAGCGCATGGAAGGGGTAGAGGAAGAGTCGGAGCCAGAGTCGGAGGCGGACAAGGGCGACATAGTCATGCGCTCAGACTCGGACCTCGATAAGATGGACTTGCCGGTGCCCCCGGACATGATGTGGACCACGACGAACAATCATCAGGAAAGCCGTGGCATCATGGGCGAGCCCCTCTCACCGTCCACTACAGAGAAGCCTCTGGTTTCCGATTACGCCGCCAGAGACAAGACTGACGAGATGTCGCCGCCGAAGCCGATTGGAGAGTCCCAGATGCCGTTTATCCCGTCGATGCCAGGCCTCAGTCCTGCGCATATGCCCTTTGCCAAAGCCTCCCAGATACCGCCAGAAACGAGCTTCCGACACCAGGCATCACCATTTGGCCGACCATTTGGTGGCCTGGGATACAAGCCGGCAGCACCGCAACCCCAGACGAAGCGACCCCCCATGCTCGGCAGCGATCTCAAGTTCCGGAGGTGCCCCTCGCCCAAGGCAACCCAGCTGGTGCCCGATCACTCATTTGCCGAGCGGCATTCCGAGGACAGGCATCGGGACATGACAGGGGACAGAGGTCTCTGGCGAGGTTACTGTTGGAAGACGGACTCGAACGAGGACTTTCTGGTGCCCGCCGCCTTGCATGCCCCACCGATGCTGGCCACTCCCCGCCCACCGGCTACTCCCGGAGACACTGACATGCCACAATTCAGCGAGGAACCTAGCTCGCTATGGTCCTCGTCCGGCCCTGCCGGGTCGGACGGAGATCGAGGCCGGGCCGGCGAGGCAAGGGGCCTTCATCGCCTGCACGGCCTGGACGAGAAGCTGATGCGAGAAAGGGCCGAGGCGGAGCGGGCGCAGGCTGTACGCGATGACAAGATTGCTCAGGAGTTTGACGACTCCTTCATCACCCAGGTCTACAACTATCTCTCGCTAGGCTACCCCGCCACGGCCCGGGCTTACGATGAGGAGCTGTCACGCATCAGCCATATACCCATTGAAGAACTCGAGAAGGGCGACGAAAAGCAGCTCGCCCCGGGCCACCTGGTGGAGGAAAGCCCCAATACACCGCGGGAAAAAAGATGCCCACGGTGGAAGGCGTTGCGTACCTACATTACCGAGTGGGCTCGGCAGCATCCCAATCTGGACGATGGGGACCCGCTGGCTTGGGGTGTTCGTGAGCGACGAGGCAGTTGGGCCATATGATTGTAGCCCAATGCTTGATCCTTTTTTCAGCAGTGATTTTTTTTCTCCCCTGACAGACAGCTGGGTTGCACCCAGCCTTGGCTGTCGAAGTTACCGGCGCATTGTGTGACTGGCGTTTTGTTTTCGCATATGCAAACATGCATGCATGGGGTAGGCGTTTGTTCTGTCATTGTGTCTTGTCCCATCTGCGCATTGCTCGAGGTTGCAGGGAATGGGCTTTATATACATAGCTGAGGCATCATGCTCTTTCTAGAAAGCGTGGTTTTGATACAAGAGGGCAGCTTGAATTGCGCTGCGGAAAGTGTGTATGAGATTAAGGGTGCATGAAAGGCCGCATTCAAAAGGAGGCTTTTATTGCCTGGAAGGGGAAGACGTGCAATGGATCTACATTTGGCATGCGACATGGTAGTTGGACGGGGAAGAGGATAAGAGAGCTGCGAGGCGAAAGCTGCCCGACTCAATGAATGGACCGAATTTAGTCTACGACAACTCTTATGACGGCTGAAAAAGCGCTCAATGATCTGTCATGTCAACGTGAAACGATGCCGACTTGCTGAGGTCTAGACGCTATCAAAGCCAATCAACAAATGGAGGAGGAGAGTGGAGGCAGCTACTGTAGGCTTCCCCATCTGCCCCTCATTGACGTAGCATGCTTAACTTGACTTCCCCAACTACATGATTGGAAGACGTTTGTGACAATGGGCAGCATCTCACTGAGAAAATCGATTCGATGGCTCCCCGAGGAGGCCAGTGAGCCTACATCGACTCTAGTGGTCACGTCGCCGGGGCACTTGTTTGTCGACATTCGTGCCTTGCGCCCAGCCGGAACCAAGGGCCCTTGGCCGGTCCAGGAAGGTAGGTTATGAGCGGTTGGGTATTTGTGTTTCCAAGTAAGTCACAGGCATTGTTCTGACTGAGACCAAAAACCATCAGATACCCGCCTGGAACCGGATCAACTGGACTGGGCCATTGCCGGGACCTCTTCGTCCCAAACAGGCGCCGACGGCGTGCGACACGCACAGTGGCTGCACTGGATAGACTCGCGCACGACGGAGCCGGAGAAGGCAACGGACGCGGGGACCATGTTTCCGCAAGACGACGGGACGACGCTGGAGAAGGGTCGGATGGTGAACCCGGCGACGGGGCGGGAGACGGACTACGAAGAGGTGTGGCACGACGTGGCGCCGACGCCGGCGGTCCGGGCCGGCACCGGGCCGGTCAAGACGGTGGTGCTGCAGGTCGAGGAGGCCGGGACGGGCGTCCGCGGGTCTGTGGTGAGGCTGGGGAGGGTTTGCCAGGGGCTGATCAAGGCCGGCGATGGCGAGGGCCTCACGGCGGAGCGGTGGGAGTGGACGGTGGGCGAGGGGTGGAGGAGGATGCTCCGGGTTGGCGAGGATGAGCTGCCGTGTGAGTCGCTGGCGCTGGATGAGGGAGGGTACCTGGCGCAAGGGAGCGTTGTCCAGTTCAACGGGAGGGACTGGAAGGTGGTTGAGGCGTCAAAGGAAGGATTCTGATGCGAGATGCTTCTAGTGGATTACACGGTACTATGTTGTCTGTAGAAAAGGTTGGGTCAAGATTGTTCTTGATATTCCCCAAGCCTCCATGAACAAGAATCGAGGCATGAGACGATGGCATTCATTCCAACCCCCAGAATCCCGTACAAGACATAGCACGGTACGTGCGTATTGCAATACAGGATACGAGAACTCATTTCGCGCCCGGCCACTGGACTCCAGCTCCAACTCCAGAATACATACATTGTCAATTTTGGTTCAAGCTCAATCCGAACCTAGCGCAAGACACTATCGAACTTGGCTCTGGATTCTGGAACGACGACTTGTCTCCACTGCGCAGCAGCAGCCAACAGTATCCCTGCTCATGTTCCAACATTGGCCAGCCGAGACAGGCAGGGGAAGTCATGAGTCGAGACCCTTTGATCGGCGTTCTCGAAGCTCCGTCGAACACCATACACCATGCGGACGCACCATGCAGCAATTGATGCCAGCCCAGTCCCTCTAAACGCCCAGTCAAGGAAATGTCTCTGGAGCCCAGACTAGGCGGACGTCTTGTGAGTTGAAAGAATGGAACGAAGCTGGCCGGGAATAAGGCTAACGGCTGCTACCTGCAAGGCTAGTCTGCTTGAAGCACAAAAAGACCCCCGTGGCGATGCTTCAGCCGTTCCCGAGCTGTGAGGCGCTCAATAGTCGGCTTCCCTCTCCACCAATCTGGACTGGGCGCCCAGCGGATTGGGGTCGGCTAGCTGCGACAATTTGCCTGATAGGGATCCAAAACTCCAGCACAGTCTTTATTTGGGTCCTGAAGCTACGGGATAGCCGTGTGGCTACCTCGATAGTTTCCCATGGGACATGGGGGCCGAGGATGTTGTTATATACGCTTACTGCGTCGCCAACGGCCCGCAGTACGGATGAAGACCCAGTCACTCTCTTCTCGCCGCCCCTTCTTGGCTTCTCACGATGCGTTCTGCTGCGACGCTGGTGGCTCTAGCCATCACCGCTGCTTTCAACGTGGCCTCGGCCGGCAAGTGTAAGCCTAGCGGCGCCTCTTCTCTGACCTCTGGCTCGCCCGCGGTCCCTTCGACCACGACAGCTGCTGCTGGCGTTACCAAGACGTCTGCCGAAGAAGCGACCGTGACCGTCTACAACGCCATTGCCAATGGCAACTTTGTCGGCAACAACCCGGCCTACCGCGCGGGGATCCACGGCTTCGAGAGCTCGGGCGATGTGCGTCTGCTCCAGGGATTCGGCTACCAGGGCGACGGAAGCCCAGACACGAGCTGCGTGCTCATGAAGTCGGGCAGGCCGTCGGGAAAAGACGTCAAGAAGCGCCAGGACACAAATGACTGGAACGCAGTGATCCAGCAGAGGCTCGAGGACATGGACCTCACGACTAGGTACACGATACGCTTCTTCTACACGGTTCTCAAGAACCAGCTGGCGAATACCTGCCGGGTCGAGGCTTCGTACGGCAGCGACCTGTTTGCGACGAGCGAGTACTTTCCCGTCGTCCAGAACGCGGTCCGCGGCAATACGCCCTGGGTTTCCGTGGTTAAGGCTGCGCCGGTCAAGACGGCGAGCGGGAATCTCAAGTTTGCGCTCGTGTGTGTTGGCGAGGGTGCGGCCGAGATCCTCATTGACCAAGTCTTTGTCTCGAACCAGGTCGACCCGGACAGGTTGGATGCCATCTCGTTGATCTACTCGCTATCAGGCCATGCCAGCACCTCACAGGTGGAAAGCAGCACCGAAACCTCGCCGTCCCAAGTTTTGACTACCCAAGAGACTATCCAAACCAGCAAGACGTCCTCGGCTGAAACGACCTCGACTACGTCTGAGAACCCCCCTTCCGCTACCCCTACCACCACCTCGACAGTCCCGAGCGTGACGGGCACCAACATTTGCGCCACCATGCTGCCCTCGCCTCCCGCCGACAAGGGCTGCAGCCGCATCCTCTACAGCGGTAGCTCGGGCTTCAAGCGCTACAGCTCAAACGGCATCACGCCCGAGCAGTGCGCGGCCCTATGCCTCGCCGAGCCCCGTTGCCAGCAGTTCCAGCTCGCCTCCACATCCAACTGCCAGTTCACCTGCTCACTGCTCGAGACAGGCCTCGGCCCCGGCGGCAGCTCCGGCACCGGGAACCGGGCGTGGGACCGCTCGTGCGCGGCCCGCTCCGAATGCGCCGGCCGGCCGGACAACTCGCGGTGCCTCAACGCCGCGGGCAACACGCAGGGGGCCGGCTGCATCCAGATCTCGGGGACGCCCAAGGCCTGCGCGGTGCCCATGTTTTCCACGTCCGTCAGCATGATTTGCGGCGCGAGCGACGAGTGTAGGGACGTTTGTGCCCGGTACCCGTCGTGTAAGTCGTACGGCGTCACCTACGGCGGTGGACAGAACTGCAAGCTCTATGCGGCGCCGGCGGCCCAAGTCGCCACCGTTGGTCCAGGAGGTACGCTCTTCTCTGACATGAGTTGCAGCGAGTGCGGATCCGGCTTGGCTCTCTTCAAGTACGTGCCTTTGCGGGCTGATCCGCCGCTGCCGGCAATGACATGTGAAGCCCCATCGTCTACTTGGACATTGTCAGCCCAGAGCACTACCAGAGTCGAGGCATCCACTGCCCAGTCATCGACTGAATCTATCGTGACCCAAAACGCTCCCGTTGAGACCACTCAGCCCACCTCGTCTCCCACAACGTTTGCCACTCACACCACTACTCCGGCATCTGGATCCTCTTGTGCTTTGACCAATGGCCAAGGCTGTACGATGAAGTCCTTTGCCAACCAGGGAACCTATTGTAAGGCCTCCGGAAACTTGCAGGAAGAGGCGTGGGCCGTCAGCACTGGCGACTTTCCGTTCCAGGGCTCGGCCGAGCAATGCGCCGCCATCTGTGCTCAGCGACGGGGATGCGGAGCGTCATCGTACAGCTCGACCTACCGCCGCTGTTCCTTGATCAGTTCAAGTCTGGCCAGCGCCGGGTTCTCACGGTCGACTGGAGGCGACGTGTGGAGTGACCAGGCGTGCTGGAACTGTCCATCTTGTTCTGGTTCGCTGACACCCGCTCTTCCATCGTCGACTACAACTAATGATGAGGACGAGAGCGAGTATGCGAGCACCTCTGTCCGGTCCACTGCATCGACATCTACTCTCCCCTCGCCAGCCAGTGCTCAAGAAGATGAGAGCACAAGTACCTCTGCTCTCCCCACATCTGATCTTCCTATAATCAACCCCTACCCTCCTTCTACCAATATCCCCGAGTCAATGGCTTCTGTGTCTTCAACTACCTCTGCCAGCTCTGCGAGCTCAGTCCCTACGTCATGCTCCCAGGCCGTGCCAACTGGAGATGAGAATGTCACCTGCGGAATGCCTGGATCTGCTGGCAACCAAGTCCAGACGTACCGACTTCCGAACTACGTGATCAAGCCGGTTGGCAGTCTCGCAAAGTGCGCCCTGATCTGCCTAGGCCGTACTGACTGCAACGGATACGGATATCTCTCCGCTCAGGGAGGTGTCTGTTATCCATACACCGTAGGAACCGGAAGCCTCGGCCTGCAATACCAGCCGAACAGCAGCCAGAGGTTCTACGATAGAGGATGCTATGCATGCTCCTGAGCCTCTTTTCATTTCAGAGAATCTCCATGGTGGAAATGTCATGCAGCTGGCAGACTCCCCTGTTAATACAACCCTACTATTGATTTTCTTCAGCCACTTTCTCCTACACCACCATTATCGGGAGATTTGGACCGTCCTCCCACGAGGATCTGCGCCGCCATAACACCCTCTTCGTGTGGTGACTTGGTCCCTGAGATCCCTGTCGCATGCTCGGCACCTAGTTGCCGGATTACATGTCGGATATGCAAGTGCACGTAGCCAAGACATAGGATCCTGGGGAACAAATGCTCCCTTTCGGCATGGCTTGAACGCCAGCATCGCGGAGTGTCTATTACCGGTCAATCGGCACTAACCCTCCGCCATCCCCTCCGGGATCTGCAAGAGGCTGAACGGCGAATTGTGTCTCCGCCAAAGAGATTGATTACTTCTTATTTGTGTAAGAGGATTGCAAGTCTATATAGGACGTCAAGGAGTTGTTTTTAGATGAAATACGAAAATACCCACAGTTTAGATCAAACAAGCAACAAGTTTCCACATCACCCGTCCTTGAACATCATTGCATTGATCCCATAGCTCATTCGCCATGCGTCTGTCTTCTCTCCTCGCCTTTGCCCCAGTTGCCTTGGGCTGCGGTTCCTCATCGCGGGACCAGCTTGTCGGCTATGGTGTTGGCACAACGGGCGGCGGAACTGGCAGTGGCACAACTGTCACTTCTTGCGCGGCCCTCACTGACGCTGCCAAGAGCGGCGGCGTGATCAAGATCTCGGGCAACCTGAACGGGTGCGGCATCATCAAGCTCAGCGGAGGAACCACCGTTGTCGGCGTAGGAGCCAACTCTGGTCAGTACCCGCCGTAGATGTGTCTCGCTCGCATCACGGGAATGATGGCTAATTGAGATGGTAAACAGGCCTGACGGGCGGTGGCTTCCAGATCCGAGGCGTCTCCAATGTCATCCTCCGCAACCTGAAGCTCACCAAGTCCCCCAAGGGCAAGGATCTCATCGACATTGACGAGTCGACGTACGTCTGGGTCGACCACTGCGACCTCTCCAACGCCGGCCTGACGGGAGACAAGGACTTTTACGACGGCATGCTTGACGCCAAGCACGGCGCCGACCTCGTCACCGTCAGCTGGACCAAGTTCTCCAACCACTGGAAGGGCAGCCTGTTTGGCCACTCTGCCAACAACAAGGGCGAGGACTCGGGCCGCCTCCGCGCCACCTTCCACCACAACTACTGGAACAACGTCAACAGCCGTACGCCCTCGGTCCGCTTCGGCACTGCTCACATCTACAGCAGCTGCTACGAGGATATCCCGACCTCGGGCGTCAACTCGCGCGAGGGCGCCAAGGTGCTCGTGGAGCAGAACGCCTTCATCAACGCCAAGAATGCCATCGTGACCAACCTTGATGCCAAGATCCAGGGCAACGCCGTCCAGCGCAACAACATCTTCACCAACAGCGACTTTGATATTACCCAGACTGCTGGCTTTACGCCTCCTTACAGCTACACGTAAGTCTGGTTTCGCTCTCCCCTGGTCTACGGAAAAAACAGGGCTGACACTAACTTACTACTCTCCTGTAGCGCCGACCCTGCCAACTGCATTTGCGACTGGGTCAAGACCTATGCTGGCACCGGTAAGGTGGCTTAAGCGACCCCGAGAACGAGATGATGGGTTGCTAGTGAAGAAGAACAGGGTGGAACAAAGGAACAATGTCAACTAGCTTAACTTCAATTGACACTTGGATACGCTTTCAGAGACACGTACCTCACAGGCTATTCACATTTGGCTGGCTATCCTCGTTGTTGTTAGTTTTCTTGGTTAGTGTTGGTTCTTGGTTGTGTTGGTGGTGAATGAAGAAATGCCAACGGTTCATAACCCAGTCCATCAGGATGGTCTAGAGCAGTCCTCGCTCGCCCATGTCTCTCACCCTTCCAAAAGAAGAAAAGGCATGAAAACCCAGTTGAGAACTTGATCAGCCATCTGCAACAAGGAGGGACAAAAAATAAAGAGAGACCTCTTGGAGAAACCAAAAAGAAGGGTCTGGCCGGGGATTGAACCCGGGACCTCTCGCAAGCAATGCTTCGGGTGTTACCCTAAGCGAGAATCATACCACTAGACCACCAGACCAGGGCGAGTAACTTGATGTGCAGGCACTTTTATCACGTGATGGATATTTTATCTGGATCCGTGTTGAAACTTATATCCGCAGTCTCATCGATTGTCATGACCTCTTGGTCGTGAAGCGTCGATGTCGCGGACTGTAGTGGTCATGATGGCAATTCGCTACTTTCGAACCAAGTCCGGGTACTCGGTTGCTTGAGAATCCTGATTACCTAGTTTCGTAAGTACTGCACCATCATCATCAACGCTGTGCAACAGGCGCAATGCGTTACCGTCACTCCCGGCTCATGTCGCAGCCACTGACGCATTGCAATACAACCAGAGGACCTTGGGGCTGTCATCAGCTGAAGTCTCGGACTTTCAGCACTAGCAGGGCCAGTATTTGGCCAGATAAGGGATATCGCAAAACCTGGCTATTGGAAATCGCCGTGAATACAAGGTTTTGCTATTGATTAGCCCCGCTTCGAGGGTTGACAGGTCTGGGAGTATGTGTATTTATTAACAACATGGTTGATAAATGGAGTTGCCGTTGGGCAGCCAGTCTGACATCGTCAGCGTTGACTGGTAATCAGCACACCAGCCTTGCTCTCGACGATACTTCTGTCGCCCTGCTTGCCCATCATGTTTGGCTTATGGGCTTGGGTCCAAAACCAACGTCTTAGTCTCCCTCTGGTCCCCGACACAAGCGACATTTCGGGAGGGACATATGTGGTAATTGGCGGGAACACGGGGATTGGATTTGAGTGCGCCAAGCACCTTGTCGAGTTGGATGCCGCCCGGGTCGTCATTGCAGTCCGCGACTTGGAAAAGGGCAACGCCGCCGCCGCAGAACTTAGTCAGGAAACCGGTTGCATGAATGCCGTCGAGGTCTGGGAGCTTGACCTCGCATCGTTTGACTCCGTGGAGAGGTTCGTCGAGAAACTGGGCACCCTGGATAGGATCGATGCGCTGGTTGCCAACGCGGGCATCCTCTTGACCACTTTTACGCTAGCAGAGGGTATCGAGACGTCACTCACAGTCAACGTCCTAAGTACGATCTTGTTGGTTGCTCGGGCGCTGCCAAAACTCCAGGAGTCGGCTCGGATGTTCAGTATCACTCCACATGTCGTCGTTGTGACCAGCGCAACGGCTTTCAGCATGAAGGGTGTACTGGAAAGCATCGAGGGAAACCTCTTCCTCGTAGAGGAACATGATTCCAACATGATTACCCGGTAAACATGCAATCTCTGCCGATGCATATCGCTCTCAACTAACAAGCTTATGCATTGTTAGTCACTCAGTCTCCAAGCTTATGGGAATCTATGCGACCCGCCAACTTGCCTCGCATTATCCCGTCTCGGAGACTGGTGTCATCATTAACATTGTTCATCCAGGGTTTTCCTCAACCGGGCTTGGACGTCAGATGAACCTTGCACAGCGTATCAACCGTAATTTGTTACGGTCCATGCTCGCCCGTACGGCCGAGGAAGGTAGCAGGACCCTGCTACACGCCGTCGTGGCAGGGAAAGACAGCCATGGCAAATACTTATCCAATTGCAGGATTAATGAGTAAGTCTGCTTTGTGTATGTTCGAGAATCACACCACTGATACAACTGCTCTTGTGCTAGGGAGTTGCTCCCCGATTGGATGCATGACGAGAACAGTACTCGCACACAACAACGGGTTTGGGACAACCTAATTGTTGCAATGAAATACAACGGCCATCCAATCAATGTTCCAACACAGAAACCCTAGTATGTGTAACGAGGGCAACTGCTACTGTACAAATTCCAATGTTCTTTTTATTTCTCTGTTCATACGGTTCTTTCACCTTCTCTTGGCATCGAATTTCCAAGTCTCCCAACTCGCCTGCCCACCTCCAACACCTCAACCCCTGTATTATTAGGCAATCTTTGCCATACTGGAAGCGCTCCTATGATCTTACCTCATTTGTTAGTAAGGCACCAGATCGGACAAGCTATAGTAAAAATCACCCCGCAAAGCGAGGGTCCAGCGTCATATCTCATGATGCGGGGTAGTGAGAGATAACGTCTCCCGCGGCTATTTCCCGATACCTTCTTCCTCCTACCTTCTGGTTGTGACTGTTAACTGTACTTGCTTTGTACTCTAATATCCCCATTCGGCCTGCCCTCGTTCCTGACCCAAGAATGTCTCAGTCTCACGTAGATCGGATCTATTCACTATCAAATGTCGCTGACACAAGGGACCTTTATAATGACTGGGCCAAAAACTACGAGCACGACATGGCCGAGGTCGACCAGAACTACGTCGCTCCGGCCATTACAAGCACATATCTCATGAAGAGTTTGGGAACCGCTGCCATTCCCGAAACATTTGAGATTCTTGATGCCGGGTGTGGCACGGGCCTCGTCGGGCTATACTTGTCCAAACTGGGTGCCAAAAGGATCGACGGCTTGGATCTCAGCCCCGGGATGCTTGAGATTGCTCAAAAGACTGGGCTCTACAGGAAACTAGACGAGGCAGACTTATCCCGGCCCCTTGCGCGAAGCGACAGCTCTTACGACGTGGTCATCTGCGTTGGCACGCTGACACAAGGCCACGTCGGGCCTGAAGCACTTGCTGAGTTTGTGAGGGTTGCAAAGCCGGGCGGGTTTGTTGCTGCTACAATTCTTTCCACCATCTGGGAAAGCGGAGGATACAAATCGCAAATCGACAAACTCGAGGCAGCTGGTCAAGTACGGGTTTTGAGCAAGGGGCTGGAGGACTACCGGCCAGGGGCAGGAGTCAAGGCGTGGGTGGTCGTGCTACAGGTTGAGCGTGGTTAGAAAGACGTGGACATGAAGAGTGAAATCGCCGAGCTGATCTGTCGTCTCCGGGACCGACTTTTCTAGTCTTGACTTTCAGGCAATCTCAAGCACAGTTGCCAGTGAATCCATCTTTACATAATATGCAAGCTATTGTACACAGCAGCAGAGCTACTGAAACCAAGAGAACCAAGTGAAAGCATGTTCTTATGCCTCTATTGGATCCCTTTTCTCCATCTCATATTTTCCGTTTGCATCATGTTCAACAGTAATCCTCCAGTACCTTCTTAGCTACTGAGTGCCAAGAGCCTTGTTCCTCCTTGTGCCATAGAAGCCAACGTCAAGGGTAACCCTGTCAGTCAAAGAGGACAAGTTAATGTCCGGCAGTTTTGAATCGTCTTCTGCCAAAAATCTTGCCACACGGTTTGCGGTCCACTTGGGGTTCTCATCGGCTAGCTTCCAGTTAGGACAGGACATACACTTGGTTCTTGGGAGACTGACCTATCCAATGACCCGCTTTGGGAATGACATCGATTTGCAAGTTGGACGAAATCGGCTCAAACGATTGACGCAGCAATGATTCAAGCCCTAGACTGGCCTCGCCGCCCATCCCCAGCAACGGGACGTCGAGACGGCTTACGTTAAGAGCTGCTTTGAAAAACTTGGCGTCCTCGTGCACCGCCGTGCTTGAGAAGGGACCCAGCATGGCTCTGAGGAAGCCCGGTTTCGAGATGCTGCTGGTGTAGCTGTTGACAGTATCCTCACTGAAGCTTGCCGGCCCAGAGTAACTGCCGTGGAAGAAGTACCACTGGAGAAACTGCTTCTCCTTGCCCGACATGAGGAACTCGGCCAGGTCTGGAACCTGGAAGAAGGCAAGCTGCCAGTTCTGATATAGATCCCAGTACGGGGCGGGCGTTGCAGACTGCTCGTACCCAAAGCCCGGCAGAGGATATTCCGCCAGGGCCAACCGCCTGACCATGCGGGGATGCTGGATCGCAAGTGCCGTTGCCATCCCGACACCCTTGTCGTGGGCAAACACGTAGGCCGACGAGACGTTGAGAAAGTCGAGCACACCTTTGAGGTCCGCGGCTGATGCTGCCGCGCTGTAGTTCCCGTCGCTGGGGAGGCTCGAGTCTCCGGCTCCGCGGTTGTCCGGTGCGATGACTGTGTAATTCCGGGCCAGGATCGGGCCAATGTGCTGCCATGTCAAACTGTGCTGCGGATTGCCGTGGACAAGAAGTAATGGCGGACCGGAGCCGGCGTATCGGAAATGGATGCTGACATCGTCGAGGGCAACACGGCCGTGTTCCCAGTTGTCAAAGTCTGTGGCGGCAATGGCTGTAAAAGGCGCCAAGACACCCAGGGTAAAGTGGGCTGCTCGCATTTTCAAAAATGAGGGTATAATTGATCAAGAAGCTGGTTTCTCAATGTCTATTTTGCTTGAGCCTCAGGAAGGGACTACCGAAGAGATGTATTTATTTTATATTGCTGTGGTTTACATCGAGACGGTATGCCGGAGTATTAGGCCTTTCGCAACTTGTCCGAACTCCGAAACTCCTTTGGTAAGTGCTTAGACTTCTCCTTGTGGGAGATGGAGTTTACTCCACTAGCTATTTTCGTGGCCAGTATCCATCTTTGCAGCTTAATTGAGGCTTCCCAATCTCAAGGCGTCAAAAGGTAGGTAGGCCAGCTTACCAAATACCCGCTGGCTGACCAATTCCGACGCCGGGCGTCAGCGGCTTACCTTTTAATAAGCACGCATTACCTATCATTGCTTGGGTGAAAATACCAGAAGCATTACGAAGGAACTACAAGATTCCCGCCCAAGCAAAGGTATGGTAGATCTCAAGGATAACTTGCTGGGCTGTGCCGCATCTTTCTCCAACTTGATGTGCCTTGTTTTCCCTCAATTGCTGCTTGACAGGCCACTCCACGTGCAACTCACAGAATCGAGAGCCATACTCGGGATATGACAGCTTCAGGTGTTGCTTCGCTGCCCCGTGAAAAGGGCTAAAAACCGTTACCAGTAGGCTAGTCAACGGTTTCCACGTACGGCAGTGGCCGTGGAAAATGCGCCAGCTGCAGATAAGAGACACGAATTATATCAGGATACCGCCTTTGGCTATTACTTCTCGGCGGGTTCCATTACGAAGCGCATCCGTGTAACGAGACCGGTTGACATTTTTTTAAGCGTGAGGTGGAAGATCCAAAGTGCAAGCTCATGACATTGTGGCCCATAGTTAGTAGCTGGCGTGATGTCGTCTGATACCGTGATGTCTTATATGTGGGAGATGTAGGAGGACAAAGGGCGCTTATATAATTGGGTGGAAGAGCTGGGCTGGGACTACCGGGCTAAGTAGTAAGGATTGTGGCCTGGAAACGCTGGCTACATGAAGGCTCGTGAACTTTCAATTTCAAAATATTGATATCAAATGTTAGGAATCGAGAGGCTCATATTCAGCTGACCCTTTGCTTGCCGCGGCCCCTGTGAATGGCATGCCTGTTACATTTTGCCTATGCAAGCAACGTTCTCAGCTTACTAGAACCGGACATCAAATTCCGAAGCTTCATGCATAACTCGCCAGCAATTGTAACCGGGGTGGACGAAAGGGTGTGTTCACATTACCGCTACGTTGGATACGGAGCTACGCAACAGCATCCAAATTGAGCCATTGGTTTTGATGTACATCTAGGAGCTCCAAGAGGCAGTCATCGGCTGAGCTTCTGGGAGTTCGGCACGGGGCTCGCATACAGTAGTAGCGTGGCTGACAGGGAGAAGAGAGACACTGCTGGCGATCAGCCCATTATGGGCTCAGTTGGAACACACTGGCTGGTACCATCGTTTCTCTCGTGCACGCTGCCATGTGGTTTGTTAAAACGTGGCAGATCTCTCCGGGTTGCTTGATATGTGTGTACCATGTATGAATGACGGATGCGTCGGGCTAAGCTGCATGGCGGGATGCATCCCCTCGAGAGCTGGGAGCACGCACACGCACAACACAGCAGACGGACTGGGTTTTGGACACTAGACCTTGGCAGATGGAACGTCGAGGCGGGGGAAAGCTCCATGTCTCCGTAGCTCTTGACAGTGTTTTGTTGGGGAATGAGGAGAAGGGGAAAGCCGAAGGTTACCAAGGTGTGGTGTGCCAATGGCATCGAGGCGGGATGTCAAGCATAGCCACGAGCCTCGGGACAAGCCTTGGCTAGAGCCTAGGTGGATGCAGAGTAGATGACGAAAAGCTTAGAAGGGGAGATGAGGGTGTTCTAGATACCTAGATCTAGATCATCTATGGAAAGGTCTATGCTGGCTTAGTGAGGTGATGGTCCGTGTCGTAATTACATACCTGGGTGCAACTGACGATAGTTCCACATCTCACGATGGGATGAGAGGCGAAGATGACGTGGTTGTGCTTTTTAGGGGTAAGAGGTATGTACCTGCCTAGGCAAATGGATCCTGGTGCATATACAGTCTGTACATGTACATGTGAAATAGAAAAGAAGAGAGAAAAAAACGGCCATGCCGATCAACGGCAGCAAGCTGGCCCGTTGGACGTTGAACTTTGACCGACCAAGTTAGTGGGCGAGAGCCAGGTTGCCAGGTTGCCAGGTTGCCAGGTTGGCGATCCGCACAAGCAGGATACAGAGTAGGAAGTCTGGGCGCAAGCAGGGACCAGGGGGGCCAAAGTGGAGAGGCCTTGGGGGATCTCCCCCGCAGTCTGGCAATCTAGCAATCTAGATTCCCCCAGAGTCGAGCAGACTATCTAGATCCCTGAAACCGGGCAGTGCCTGGGAGCCGGGGGACCCAGCTCTGGTGTGCTTTGGTGTCGTGTAAGGTCGTCACATGAGGGTGGTATTGTATGTATCACTGCTAGACGTAGACGCGCTACCACGCTGCACCATGCTGCCACGCTGCCACGCTGCCACGCTGCCACGCGCATCCATGCTTCGTTTCTGAGGAGTGAGTTGTGGTTCTGCCATCACGGTGGCGCCGCAAGATGCTCTGGCGAGGTGGTGAGTTGGTGAGGAGTAGTAGAGTGGCCGGGGAGAAGGGGGAGGCAAGGGGCGGAATGGCTGCGCTGACAATAGAGAGGTCCAGTCGAGGCTGCTGAGTGGCGGCGCCACCCTTTGAGTCCTTCTGTCCGGCTGGCAGCCTCTCTTGTGCGCGGCCACGGTGATGGATGGTGTTTGCTCGTTGGATCAACATGGCTCGATCTGCATTCATCCATGGCGCACCCAGCCCATACAGCATAGTACATTACATAGAACGATAGGAATGCACCCTATGCACCAACAGTCGGCAGCCCACTCATTGGGTGGTTGGCAAGGATGAGCCATCCACTCCATCTTGGCCAACTAGGGGCAAGCTGCGGGCGCCCTCAAAAGGTGACCAAAAGTGCGGAGTAGTGGAGACTGGCAGGGGGCGCAAGACTGGGTGGTGGGGGAAGCCGAATGGGCACCACCAACAACGCTGCAGTACAGTACCTACAGTACCTACAGTACCTACACTGAAACACTAGAGGTTCTGCATGTGCGGGTACCGCAAGTCCCGTACCGTACGTACCGTACCGTACCGAGTTCTAGTGCAGAAACAGGCACTGCAGCGGTGGAGAGATCAACCTTATCTCCCACCTTGTTGGGACCTCGAAACCCTCCAGGCACCCGCCCCGTTGAGTTTGGGTTTGGTTTGGTTTGGTTTGGTTTGGTTTGGTTTGGCAACCTGGCCAGAAATACGTAAGGCTCAGCAGACATCTTCTCCCACTTCCCCACACTCGCCGTAGCAGAGGGCATCGGCTCCTGGGGACGGCATTGCTTCTCGCACCCAGAACCAAGTTCCCATCGCTGCCAGGCTGCTGCTGGCAAGTGGTAGTGGCCTTGGCAGACTTCCATTGGAGCATGTACTGATCTGTATCTACCTAGGTACCTACCTAAGGTAGGTAAGGTAAGGTAGATATGTAGAGTCGCCGAGTCCATTAACCCGAAAACGTACAAGCACGCGCTCTCCAGCCTCTACCAGTGCTCCAGGTTCCAAACTTCCAGGCCAGATGGGCTTGCATTCCAGCAATATTTCCGTCAGTGCGGCTACCCAGGATCAGGCCTGAAGACTGGTCGAGACAGACAGCCTGCCCGTCCATGGTGGAGGGTTCGCCAGCGGTTACAGCGCATCTTGCATCCCATCTGCTGCTGCTTCCAGCGATGGAACAGGCAGGCATCCACAGTAATTACAGTGGGCTCCCAGTGGGCTCCCAGTGGGCTCAAAGGGCTAACAGTGGGTAGCTACCCCGGATCAAGCCCTAAACTGCCGGGGAATCATGGGGTTGCCCCGCCTTGGGGCCCCACCAATCTTGCTGCAGCCAATGCAGTCCTGTACTTCCTGCATATTGTCAGATTCTCATCAGCACAACACGGCACGACTCGACACCGCTTCGCTTCGCTTCGCCAGTCTTCCCCTCATCCACCTCTCGTCTCCTCTCGTCTAACTTGCTCTCTTCTCCTCTCCTCTCCTCTCCTCTCCTCGCCCCCTCTTCTCCCGCCCACCCCTTTTCCTCCGCCGCCTCTCCCTAGCCTCTGCCCGGACTGTACATGCCTACTGTAGTTTAACCTACACACACCTTTTCCTAGCGTCCTCGGCCAGTTTTCCATGTGGTGGCGCTGGGCTAACCCCCAACCCGCCAAGACGGTGTTTGCCATAGGCACAGTATTCCGTACACATCGCCAGATTGACAGCAGCGCTACTGCCCAAAGAAGCGCCCTTCCGCTTGGCCGAACACAAACTACCCGTCTTTGTCTGCTTGGCGAGTGTCTTATCCGAGGATATGGGACGTGCTCTCTTCGTCTCGGACCTCCAGCTGCGAGCGCAAGCCACCGAGCTGGCGCCTTGGATTCCCTCCACCACTCCGAAGATGCACACACCATCAATCGTGCGACTACGACTTTTGCAGTTTGGCCATGCTCTGATTCGCTATCGAGTGCTAGAGGCCCTCGGAGGGCAATACGAGCCGCGTGCTACTCCGTTCAGGCGGAACGGATGCGATAAGAGAGAAAAACAAGCGTGCGGCTTACCTGGCTTACAGCCAGCCCCATGTAGGAAGCCATGCGTAGCGGATCCGTGAGACACGACAGGGCGGGCCTCGGAACCTTTGGCCCTGTCTGACTGGCTCGGCGGCGCGACATCAGCTGAATGAGTCTGCGGCTGCGAGGTGAAAAGAGCAGATTGCAGAACAGAACAGAGCAACGCAGAGCAATGCAGGCAGAGCAACGCAGAGCAGAGCAGAGTGTCAGTGCCGACCTTGGCATTCATGGGCCCCGGTTGGTGGGAGGAGGGAGACAGTCAATGAAACAAAGCAACGCCACCACGAATGTAACCATGCAGGCCAAAGCTTGTAAGCTTGCAAGCCAGCCTTCCCATTGCTCCCCCCTCGAGACCCTCCAACTCGTCGAGATTTGCATGGCTCTCCAGGTCATCGATTGGCCCTCTTGCAGCATCCCTAGTCCTTCTAGTATAGCCCTTGCATGCAAGCCGTTCGTGCGGTCTGCCAAGTGGGGGGCGGAGCGGCAGGGAACAGGGGAGGGCCATGCTGCTCATGATGATGCTGATGATGTTATTGCTGCTTTCTGCTTGCTGCTGCTGCTGCTGCTGCTGTTACACGCTAGAGCTGAAGGATCTTTTGCGGCGTTGCGGCGTTGCGGCCCCATACCTTGGGCAGATGGGATGGATCTGGGGTAACAAGGTCCATGCTTTACTTAGCTGACCTTGGCTTGCTTTTCTTTGCTTTGCTCTACTTCGCTTCCTTCCCGTTGCTGCTTTATAAAGTGGACTTGTCCCCAGCTCCAGATCCAGCTTCTCCCCCCCAAGAGAACGCTATTTCCCAGGCCGATCCTCTTCTCTCCTTCTCCCCTTCTTCCTCCATTCTCCTCCATCCTCTCCTCATCCAGAGGCATACGGATACACCTGCTCAAGATGCTTCACGGGAACAAAGACTCGGCGGAGCACGCTGAGAACACCCACAATGACACCTCCTCTATCGAAAAGACAGACTACGAAAAGGCCGTTTCTCTCCACGAGAACGCCGACGATGAGGTCTTTGACCAGAAGATGACCAGTCGCCTTCTACGCAAAATGGACGTCCGCCTGCTGCCCTTCCTCGCCCTCCTCTACCTCTTGTCCTTTCTCGATCGCGCCAACATTGGAAATGCCAAGCTGGCCGGTCTCGAGAAGGATCTCAACATGACGGGCAAGTGGGACTACAATGTAAGCATCGTGGCACTCTGGTTCTCACCCTCCTCGTCGCCCCCTAACCTTTGCCGCATAGATTGCCGTGTCCGTCTTCTTCCCCTTCTACGTCCTCGCGGAAATCCCCTCCAACATCGCCATGAAGAAGTTCCGCCCCTCCATCTGGATCCCCTTCATCATGGTTGTCTGGTCCGCCATGACCTGCGCCATGGGAGCCGTCAAGACCTACGAGGGTCTGCTTGGTACTCGGATGGCTCTCGGTTTCGCCGAGGGTGGTCTCTTCCCCGGTATCACATACTAGTACGCTGCCACTACTTCTTTTCCCACGAGCGTGGTTCCCCGTGTCGCTAACCAGCTGTCCCCCACAGCATCACCATGTGGTACAAGCGCCACGAGTGCGGTCTTCGCATGGCCATCTTCTTCTCTGCCGCTACTGCTGCCGGAGCCTTTGGTGGACTGCTCGCCCGTGGCATCATGGAGATGGACGGCCTGGGCAACCTCAACGGCTGGGCTTGGATCTTCATCATTGAGGGTCTTGTCACCTTTGTTTTTGGTAAGTCTCCAGAAGCGACAGGAATGCCGAGACCTTGCCTAACACTCCACAGCCATCATTGCCTTCTTCGTCATGTACGACTATCCCGACACTGCCAAGTTCCTTAGCGATGGCGAGCGCAAAGAGGTCCTGCGCCGCCTCGAGGAGGACCGCACTGTTCTCTCCAACGAGTTCCACACCAAGTTCATGAAGGACGCCTTCAAGGATTGGAAGATTTACGTGCACATGCTCATCACCATTGGCATCTACACCCCGCTCTACTCCATCTCCATCTTCCTGCCCACCATTGTCGCCAGTCTTGGCTACACCAACGAGATGGCTCAGCTCATGACCGTGCCTCCCTACGTCGTTGCCTGTCTCTTCACCGTTGGTGGCGGCTTCGCAGCTGACAAGCATGGCCAGCGTGGCATCTACATGATCTTCTTCTGCCTTGTCGCGTAGGTTGCCCCGAGTCCTTTGCTACATTCGGTTCACAACTAACTGCTTACTATAGTATGGTCGGCTTTGCCATCCTGGCGGGCACCCGAAGCAACGGTGCCAAGTACTTTGCCTGCTTTCTGGTCACATCAGGTATTTACCCCAACGTGCCCCAGGGTGTGGCCTGGAACGGCAACAACATTGGCGGATCCCTTAAGCGAGGTGTTGGTATTGCCATGCACGTCGGCTTTGTAAGTCTAACCTGAGATTATCCAGCCAATCCCCAGTATCCCCCATTTTAACCATTTGACAGGGTAACCTCGGTGGTGCTGTTGCTGGATTCATCTACCGCAAGGACGATGCCCCCCATTACGTGTCCGGCCATGCTACTCTCGTGGCCACCACCACGATGAGCTGCCTGCTGTCCATCTTCATGACCATTTACCTGCGAAGGGAGAACGCTCGCCGCGATCGTACACACAAGGCGCCTCACGAGTACACTCGTGCCGAGAAGCTGCTGGAGACGGACGACGGTGACAGCGCTACCTTTTTCCGCTACACTGTCTGAGTCGGCTGTTTTGGACCTTTTTATATACCTAGTTATGAGTACCGTTTTACGATGTATGTATGTGTGTATGCATCATTGGATGATGCGACGGCGCCTTGGGAGCTTGTCCATGCATGGTCTTGGATAGAACGAGCCTTTTGTAATGGAAATGCAAAAAATGTGATTCCTCTACCGAATCTTCTTTGAACGTTCTCGATTGATTGACTCGAGCATTTCTATTGAGCGTTTTCCAGTTCCAGTTCCAGTCCCAGTTCCAGTTCCAGTTGCAGGAAAGCACTTTGCCTTAGTATCGAGTGACTGTCATGGCGCGAGGGACTTGCACCCATGAGATGACCACGCTGATCCTTTTCGCAGTCCTGCATGGGATCGGCGGTACCGTCAGCGTCCGCTGGAAGCAATGTCATGTACAAAGTACACAGTACGACCAATATCCCCCAGTGACATTAGCACGCCTGAAATCTAAGCGGAAGACAGATGCCGGTGACGGGACAGGGACGGGCTGGCTGGCTGGCTGGCTGGCGAGACCGCCACATATCGGGAGGACGCTATGGAGGCACACATCCTGGGCGCTGGGCGCCGCTATATCCGTACTATGCACGCTATGCAGATACTCTGGCGGAGAGCGGAGATATGTACCAAGGAGTGGCTACAGGGGATGGGATGGGATGGGATGGTACTGTAACTACCTACTCTGTAGGTTGGCAGGTTTCATTTGCGCGGCTGCTACAGTAGCAGGGAGCAGCCGTGATGATGGGGAAGGGATGGGCGACGGTATTGTCACTGTGGCTCAGTGTCTGATCGATTGCTATCCCGCAACGTTTAGCACTCCGTACAAGCCGCCTCTTTCATTTCTTCCTTTTACGAAAAGTCTAAGCTGGGTCTTGATTGTTCTAGATCGACGACCCAATGTCAGGCCACAGTCCCGAGTTGGTGGCTGGATATGAGACACGAAAGAGCCCGGCCCAGACATTGGCAAAGGCTTGTAATCTAATTCTGCATGTATGGATAGAGATGGGCACGATGGGTACCGTGTCCAGGCAGAGAGTATGCCGACTTCCGAGACAGCATCCATCTCAGCTGGAGAGGCATCTGGCCCAAGCGTGCCAGGCAAGCCAGGCAAGCCAGGCTGCCGGGATGGTCTCTCTTGTCACCTGCGTGGCTGCGTAGACGGCATTACGTTTCGATACCGTCCATCACCACCGATCATCCGCGGTAGTCTCGACAAGCTTTTGCCAATGAGGAACCGTACTTCTTGGCAGCATCATAGGTAGGGGGAGGACAGGGGGCGGGCACGCTCGCCATCGGTACAGTACTTGGCTTGGCACGCGGAGGAGAAGGAATCTTCGGCGCCGGCGGATGCTTTCTGAGTCCGCGATGGTGTATTTTTCTGGTGGTTTTTTTTTTTGTTTGGAGGTGCCCATCAATGAACAGACCTGGCAATCTTGCAGGTGACGCGAGGTCAGAGGGTGAACGATGCTACGCTGATGCTTTTTTTTTGCGCCCTCCGAGTTCCTTGTCCTACACGCACCCCAGCCCACGCCGTCGTGATTCTTTCCACTATGTACAGATTACCTAGGCACAGTATGTACAATAGTATATAAATGGCTGCTTAACCCAGCAAGGCGATGATCGTCCTGCGGCTTCCACGGGGCAATGACGCCCTGGCTCGACAGCAAAAAAATTTAACAAAGGCAAAGGGCGCTCGCTGCTCCAGTCGTCTTTGTCGCCAAATCTCGTCTAGTGCCCAGGATGCCGGCACGCGACCCAATCGGCGGCGCGTGCTATTCCGCTCTAGGCAGTTGGACTCAACGCGGGGATGGGGATTGCATCATGTCGTCAGCGGCAGCCAGTTTGGCGAAGGGCCATGGACGATTTTGGGGGGGGGCCGAGGTTGAGGCCAGAAGGGGGATAGGGCTACGAGGCCTCGTTGGTATATTGAAGACATGGAGATGGTGTAATTTATACTGCTGGAAAGAGACAACAGAGAGACGCGTGTATTCCAAGGCCAAGGGATATGGGATGCTGATCGGCCCGCATGGAGAGAGGCATGCCTCTCCTTACTGGAACATTCGAGTGGGAATAGATGATATAAAGTCAGCCATACCCATCCATGGGCACTCATGCAACTCAAATCCATCTAGTCGTCAGGGCAGGAAGGATGCTTTCCAGAACATCTCCACGTGGTCCGAACCTCTCTGCCGCGTTGCTCGTCGCTCTGGTTTGTCGGGCCGTGTCCCCCAATGTCGAACCGCCGGCTCAATCGGGTCAGTCAGGGTCCCAATGTGCATCGAGTACGGCGTAGACTTCGGGGCGGCCCGGAACCTTGACCGGCATGTTCTCCACTTCGGCCCGGGACCTACAATCGGTAGACAAAAATTCCGCGCGATTCCCCCCACCTTAACCTTCAACACCAAAAGGCGAAACCTACCCATCAACCAAAATAGCTATTATCGCCGCCAACGGCCAGTGCACATACTATTAGCTATGTTAATTAAAAGAACCACTTTCCGGCTTCAATATTGTTATAATTACTATTTAATCGACCTTCATTCAGCTATACAATATGGAGTTGAAATCTAACCCTTAGAGTGCGGCTGGTACGTAAAGTTGGGCATATCTGCAAATCACGCGGAATTTTTGTCCATCCGCTGTAGCTGTAGGGTTTAAACACTGTACCAAACGGCTCGTAAACTCTAATAGAGTACCAGCGTGTGATGAAATTCGAATTAAAGTGATTTGCACAATGGCTCTCATGGGCAGACAATGAAGTGTGAATGGCTCCTCGGCCGTGTTTGATTGATTAAAGATTTACAAGTCTAGTTTGCAAGAATAAACGAGCCAATGTGCTCGATCAATGTGGCCCACAATCTATGTGAACCGACTCTCCCATCTTCCTGCCTTACTTCTTGGCCGGCTTGACGCCCTGGGGGTTGGAGAAGCGGTCCTTGGGGTCGACCGTGGCCTTGATCTTCTGCAGGCGCGGCAGGTTGCTGCCGTAGTAGAGCTTCTGGGCCGTGGGGCCGTCGAGCTGGGTGTCGAGGTAGTTTGCGTACATGCCCCACTCGCCGTCCTTCATGTTCTTGGTGACACTGTCGCGCAGGCCCTTGAGGAGGGAGAATCCAGCGGCAGGGTAGGAGCCGTCGGCGTTGCCGCTGTCGGAGAACTGGTAGAGGAGAGCCTTGTCGCGGTGGGGGTAGGCGGTGGCATCGTTGGCGACCTTGGCAACGACCGAGTTGCGGCCGCCCTGGAGGTCGAACAGGATGTACCACGAGTGGCGGGCCGAGGCGTTCTCGCTGTTGTCGAAGAGAGCCTTGACAAACGAGCGAGTCTGGGCATCGTTGAGCGTCTTGGTGGCCAAGCTGGTGCTGTAGAAAGTGTTGGTCTACAAGATGTTAGCGCGGGGTTTCTTCCAAAAGAACACTGTCAAGGCGGCTAGACTCACCATGCTGTAAGGGTAGGTCTGGTCGAGAGCCTGGCCGTTGGCAAAGTGATCAAGAGACTGGATCCAGCCCATGGTGCTAGCCTTGGAGATGGTGGCGCCCATCTTGCCCAGCATGGGCTTGAGGGCAGCGTTGAGGCCGTTGACGTCACCGTAGAAGGTTCCCTGGATGGTCTGGCCGTTGGGGGAGATGTAGATCTGCATGTTGAGCTCCTTGGGGGCGGTGTCGGCCATGGCCATGAAGTTCTTAAAGCCATCAACGGCCTGGGCGCGGGTCCAGCCGAGGTTGACGGAGAAGGGGGTAACCTGGGAGGGGGCGGGAAAGGTGTTGAACTCGAACTCGGTCACGATGCCAAAGGACGAGCCGGCACCGCGGATGGCCCAGAAGAGGTCCTTGTTCTCGGTAGCAGAACAGTGCTTCTTGGTACCGTCGGCGAGGACGACGGTGGCACCGACGAGCCAGTCGAGGGTCAGGCCGTGGGTGCGCGAGGCGAGGCCGTAGCCGCCGTGGAGGACGTGGCCAGCAACACCGACACTATCAAACAGCAGTCAGCACTTGTTCCTTGACATGAGCGAGCAGTTGCCTGGTGTTGAGACTTACCCAGGGCAGGATCCGTGAGCAATGGCACGCTTTCCTTGGTTGAACAGCTCCGTAGCAACATGGCCCAGACGGGCACCAGGCTCAATGCGTGCAACATTGGACTTGGTGTTGAGAGAAACCTTGTAGAGACGGTCGAGGATAACAACGAGGTGGCCGTCCTCGCCACCGAAGCCAAAGGCGCCGTAGCTGTGGCCGCCAGCCTTGGCTGAAATGCGGACGCTGCTGTCGAGACCGCACTTGACGGCAGCCTGGATCTGGCTGGTGGAAGAAGGGATGGCGACGGCAGCGGGGGTCCAGCGGGTGCGGAGGTTGTAGGGCTTGGTGTCGGCGGCCCACTGGGTCGAGTCCTTGGTGTCGTAGGGAACCTTGGCGCGGGCCAGGCAGGCATTGATGGTCTCGCGCTTGGTGGGCGCGGCGCTGACGAAGGTGAGGGCCAGCGCCAGGAGGAGGACAAGCGCCGAGAGGCGGGATGCCGAGGTGAGGAGCGCCATGATGGGCAGCTTCTCGGACAGAGTGAGGTTTTAGTTTGGTGGTTGGGATGGGAGAAGCTGGTGAGGTTGGATGAGATCGGTCGATCAACAAATAGGCAACATCCCGCACCTTCTATCTTATATAGCTGATGTTGACTGGATTCTATATTCGGCTCAGCCAGCGCAGCTAGTCCAAGATTCGAGCCCCTTCATCTAGATTGGACTGGCCAAGGAGGGGCGGACTCGGCGTCTGCCGAGAATTGCCCCCCATTGCTGGGCTAGCGGAGTTGATACGAAGTCGGCTTGGGCTCGTTTCTGCGGGTCTGTGGGCCAGACTCGGACCTGCAGGGCTGTGTCTGCATGGAACATGGAAGCTGTCGCAGGACTTTCTAGGGTCCGCCGAGGAAGTATGAGCAAAAGGAGGTCCTTGAATGGGCCGTTTTAGGGCACGCTGGGATCCCTCCGTCACTGCGTATGACGTAGATGAGGCCGCTAGAGGCCGCTAAACGCCGTTGCCCAAGACCAAGATGCTGGATTGAGGTTCTCTGGCCGTTAGACCCGTCGATGTTGTGGACGGCGGACAGAAGCCAAACCCAGAGGCGCCTAGTCAGCTCGTCCAGCGTCGCCACTGGCCTGCGCTGCTGACCCGACTTGGGCTTGCATGTCCAAAGATAGAGTCACCATGCAGTGGCTGTATCCCGGCAGTTGGTGGTTGGTCCGTTTCGGGGTGAAAAGGAAAAGTGGCCGCTGATGGGCTTGGCAGATACGAGAGGGATTCTGAACGGTAGTTGAAGAGCAATTCCGATGGAGGATGCCATTGTGACACAGCAATCACACAGCTTCTTGCACGTGACGGACCAATCACCAGGCGCGAAACTCATCCCCTGGGAGCACCTACAGTAATAAGGCAAGAGTAGTCACCGTACCATCCCCACCTAAAGCTCTCTACCCGACAGCAACGTCAAGGCTACTGTGTGCTGTCAGGAGATGTACCTAGACGTTACTTTGGAATGGCTATGATACTCTTAATGATAGGGCTTGGTCCAACCTACTGAATGTACCAAACTCTAAGCATCAAACGAACGAAGTCTTGTTGTACCAAGTGTATATGAGGGTGCTATGAGTACTCGGGCTATGGCCGATCCAACAAGGAACACCAAGTACCCTTTAACTACCCTATTGGCCTAGATCTCCCCCAAGTAAGTTAGTTACGTACAGAACTTGCTTCCTGTCCCAGGTGCTCCGTGGGATTCCCCTGCCAGAGCAAACATCCGAGGCAGAAACCTCCTATGTAGATGCAAACGTCAATAATCAAGCGACTCTCGGGGCCCCATCTCTGCTTCTGGTTTCTCAAAGCATTACCAAGTCAGATTGTGCAATTTTCAGCTCCCGACGTGGCTGACGCCCTCAGTTTCATCGCATGCAGTCCCTCGGATATTTCCAGCTCGCCCAGCTCTCTCTCGCTCTCCAAGCTCTTCTCGGCTACACATGACTTACACAGCACACCTCATCCCAATGTGTTGTCTTTAGCGGAGTTGCGGGAGCTGCCATCTCACCGCATACTCGGCCCCTACAGTTCACTACCCAGGACACAGGACATGCAAACCTGTATCACAATGTGGGCTGGTCGCTGCTCCTCTCTCTCTCTCTCTCTTTCTCTATATCTCCCTGCTCTACATCTCCTTGCATGCTCTCAATTCCCTCGCAACTTTTTCTTTCTTGCGCTTTGGGCGGTGGAAATTGCCCGGGTTGTGGCTCTGGGGCCGCTATGATGACGATCGTCGCGAGCTAAACAGACCAATGCGACGCTGGCAGCCAACTCCAGCACATGAAACCCGTATTCACCACCAGAGAGGTCCCTCCCACCACCCAACGCCATCTGCTCCGAATGAAGCATTGCAGGATCTCTTTGTGGCGCTTTTTCTGTGCCAAGCACCGAGTCAGCCCTGTGCGGATGCTCGGCAGCCCGCTGGAATCGGGCATGTCCGTCTCCCTCGTCCAACAGGATTGTTGCCCATCGCCGTCCCGTTGCACCCGAAGCCCGAGGGAAGCCAAAAGAAGCCTCAATTCTATATACACATCATCATCCTAGCTCTGCCGGTTTCA
>QUZD01000033.1:216391-261408 GCA_003693505.1 Pseudonectria foliicola | reverse complement strand
CCCCCCCCCCCCCCCCCGCTGCAAAATATCGACATTGGCCAGCCTACGCCGTGCAACAACATCTGTTCTTCACGCCGCCACACCTTGCCGGCAAACCATCCCCTCCTCGGACGCGTCGCTACGTGGACAAATCAAGGGGTTTCCTTGCAAAGGAAAACATCTTATCGGCGCCACAGATCTACACTCGGGGTCTTGAGGCTGTCCTGGGTCTTGCTCTGCCGCCACGTGCATCTTAGGATCATCCAAGGCAGGGGAGCAAAGACTCGGCATATCCAGTGATCCCAATGTCTCTGGCAGGACAAGCCCACATCTTCACAATGCACATTGCCATCTCGTCCACACCATCCTCGGCATTGTTCTTTAACACACAGTTGCCGGTTTTGCGACTGCCCCCAACGATTTGCATGAAGGGCACCCCGTATTCCGTACCTGGTAATCAGCTGTTGTGCCTGCCACACCGCAGGGATCCTTCGGAACTGTCAACCCCAGACGGCCGGGATCCTGCACCGTGGCGCCGGATCCTTTCCGCGTCTCAACTTGCAAGTGTGCGTGACAGACGGGCAGCGGCCTGACAGATGGTGTCCATGGTGTCAATGGTGCAGTGTGTATTCCGCGGGCCGACTTCGTCTCTTCGCTTCGCTCTTCGTCCCGCCCCGTCCCGTCCCGCTCCGTCCCGTCCGGCGTGTCTCGTCCCGCCTCGTCTCGTTTCATCTTGCCTGGCATTGTTGCTACCCTCCAACTTGTTTGACGGTTCGCTGTCCTCCTTGTATTGTCGTGGCTAACCCTCAAAGGATCCGCGTCAACAATGGTGCATCAGGCAGCGATCTCACCATCCTAGATCGAACCTCGAGCCACAGAACCACCCAATCTGTATCTCTATTTCGCTTGACCCAGTTCGTCGGGTCCTCCCTTGGTCCGCATCTCGCCGCGTCTCGCCTTGCCCTGTCTTTGTCTCGTCTCATCCCAGTATTCGGTCCATCGAAGAGTTTAAAACGTGCCGCCATGCTGCTGTAGCAGGACTCCTCTCGTTCTGCAACCCCGGTAATTAAAACCTCGTAAAAACACTTCTTCAACGCACTATGTAGCATGCATGTCGCCTGGGGTGGCACGATGCCGGACACCATGGAGAGAAGGGGTTGCCTAGAAAGTCTCAATCACTGTTTAACAACTTGAGTGCAGGGATGGGGCTGCTTGGGTGTCTATATATCGAGCAACTCTTGGTCTATCTGTACCAAGTATAAAACCTGTCGAATCGCCTCAACAGCAACACTACGAAAAAACCTATTCTCCCAGAAACTCGAGGACCTTGTCTACAACTCATCTTGGCCGACCAATCCTCTTGCTTTTTACTGCAAGGCACGTCCATGTACGTACGGTCTGCCAAGTTGCAATACATAGTGCATCGTGAAGCTTCGACTTTGGTTTTGCGCCCATCACAATCTCCTTCAACTCCACCCGTTCTCCCAATTCTACCATCTCCACTCATATCGTCTCTGCTTATCCTCACAGGCCATACAGGCCAAGCCCGTGTCTTAGTCCCCTGCACATCCCAGTTTCCTGCTCTCTCCACCCATCACGAGCTTTCAAAGGTTGTTGTTGCCTCCCACTCCGCCACTCTCCCACTCTCCCACTCTCTTCCCCATCTATAAGATTCAACTCGTGGACTCAATCATTTCCCAGCTTCCCCTTCCTTCTCCATCCACGCTCCTTTGCTCTGATTGCCACTTTCGTTTCTTTGCCTGCCCGGCCACTCTCCCTTTTGCTCCCTTTTTGAAAGGAAACCCATACCCACACTCATTCTCCCCACCCCAGAACAACACAACACAACACAACGCAACACAGCCACTCACACCCACCCACCCGCCCACCAACCAACCCCATATCAAAAGTCAACATGGTCTCTCTCTCCGCCGTCCTCCTGGCCCTGCCCCTCGCCGCCATTCAGGCCGCCGCCGCGCCCGTCGAGCCCCGAGGCGCCCAGGGCTCCATCACCTACTTCCACCCGGGCCCGAGCGCCTGCGGCGGCATGCACAACGACGGCACTCCCATTGCCGCCATGGCCGCCGCCCGTTTTGACCAGACCAAGCCCTGCGGCCAAAAGGTCCGCATCTCCGGCCCGGCCGGCTCCGTCGTCGTCACCATCCTCGATCGCTGCGAGGGCTGCGCCTGGAACGACCTCGACCTCTCGCCCTCTGCCTTCCAGCAGGCCATTGGTCCTCTCACCCTGGGCCGCGTTACCGCCCCGTGGCAGTTCCTTTAAGAGAGTTCCTCTAAGAGAGTTCCTCTAAAGAGGCATGCCTGCCTGCCTGCCTTCTGCTTCACGACCTTGTCCTTCAACTCCTTTCAAAGCTCATTTCGCTTCGCATAGGCAGCCAGACAGACACACGTCGGCTTGCTGCTTCTGACATTTATTTCCAAGTGATCAGCTTAGATACCCCCTTTTTCAACAGACCATCTTGTTGTACGCCATGCTCTCGCTGCAACCATCTCGCCGTGACTTGTCCCTCCCTCACTTGTAATCACTCCAAGCTCGTAAAAGTAACATGTTTCTGTATGAATAATGTGATGCTTGCTGTGAATGAAGCAATACTCTGTAGCTATGCTCATGGCCCAGTTGCTGCCGGTTATGCATGCCATACTCCCTTTTGTTTACGTTCGCCTTCAGTAACAAGCCGCAAGTCAAACGCCTTCCTGAATGGTATCAATATCCCAGTAGCTCAAGCTCAAGTCACGCACGCAAGAAACGACCCTCCCTCGCCCGTCACCGTCAGACTGGCTGCCTTTTCCCAAAATGTCCAGCACCTTGATCCAGCAAATCTTGGAACCCCAACTTTGCCTCTCAATGCCCTATGAGGCCTTGCTTCGTAGCCCAGAGCCTCTTCCAAATCCTGGCAGCCACTTTCTTCGACCGCCTGCTCCATTCTGATTCTTTGGGGTCTTGTCCTGCTGTGCATTGGAGGCCGCATCCGCTGTAGATGGCCTTGTCGGCGTGACAGGTGCCAGTGAACTCGAGACTGACGTCGTAGTGGCAGACACATCTATCATAGCTGGGGGTCCCCGGCCACGGCGCGGGTTTCGCATGATCGGCGGAGGTGTTGCGCTCTCTCGGTCATCTTCAACCGCTAGGTTTTGGTTGATCCAAATCTCATCCCCCGTAGTCTCTCCCTTGACCTCTTCAGCCTTGAGCTGTTCTGGAGCTGCAAACTCCGGCATGCCACTAGCGGGCGTGCCTCCCAAAGACCGGCGGAATAATCTAGTCAATCCATTGCGGACAGCCTGCTGTCCACTGATGGGTGGATAATGACCCTTCCCACGCTCAGTGCCCAGTTGAGTTTGCGGTTGCGACTGCTGGTCCGTTGACCTCAGGTCATGTACTGCTGGCCCTGTTTGCAACCCATCGCTGCCTCTTCGTACGTGGCGTGTCTGTCGCCGGGGCGATCTGTATGTCTTATCCCTGGTCACGGGGCGGCTTGCAGAACCGCTAGCAGCGAAGCTTCTCGGGCTAGATCCCGTTCTTGCATGCAAACTAGACCGGCGGTTTGGAGGCGGTGGTGGCATGGACGATGCGAACAGCTCTTGTTGAACTGGATACAAGTCTCTAGCACGTTGGGATTCGGTGAACTCAGTCACAATCCCGGGCCGCATCATTGAATTGGCACCCCAACTGTTTCGAGATATCGTCGTGGGAATTCCAAAGAGGTCCGATGAACTTCGTCGGCCGCCGAGACAGCTGGGTTTGGCACTTTCTCGCATCCATATGTCCAGGCTCGACTCCAAAGAGTGGGCATCCGAGTCGTCGGTATCACTCTCCCAATCGCTCTCCCTCCTATGCGATACCGTAGATTCTTGGGCGGAATGAGGACGTCGGATGTCGTGTGGGTCGAAGCTCAAAGCCCCCCTGCCGGGATTCGCTGAACTTGGCGGAAACGGTGACTCGATCAAGGAGGCCAGAGGCCCTGTTGTACGGTTGTCCTCGAGGTGCGACACGTTTGGCTCAATGCTCTGGCTGCGGTTATGGCCCGCTGCCGCTGAGAGGGTGTCGTCAGAGTTGTGAAACCGTCGCAACGTAGATGTAGAAATGGTGTCAGGAGTTGGCGGAAGTGTAGGATCATGCAGACGAATGCCGCCTGGCGCGTCGGTCAACACCCTCCGTAGGGATGCCTTCTTCTCATCGCGTGCACGTCCGGCTCCAGGTGCTTTACCTGTATCCTGTACTGAGATGCAAGCAGCTGCTTCTTTGCCTTGACTTGGACGGCGGTCGTGCTTCCTCTGCGAACTAGTCCATGCAGCCTTTTGCGGCAAATCTCCCCGCTTTGCGTTGAATTGGGATTCGGGTCGTTGGATAACAGTTGACAGCGAGTTTGACCTGCTTGACCTGCTCGTCCGGGATGGCGGGAGCCCCCTTCCTTGGGACGTCGTCGGCCTCTTGATTGAGACGGTTTTTGCTAAAAAGGTATCCGCACCATCTAATGAGTGCGATTCATCTCCTTCCGCAAGTTGGTCGGTGCGTTCCCCGTATACACTCACGAAGGAGCTCTCGCTCAAGACACTAAGGGTAGGGCTGGCCAAGCCGTTTGCGGGGCCGTCACCAGATCCTTCGGCTACTCGGGCAAGACTGAGAACGCTGCCTCGGGCTCCAAGATAGACGTTTCGTAGGTTTTCGGTGGTTTCGCTGCGGTCTGATACAAAACTGGGCATTCGGTTGAGTGTCTTGATCTCCTCCTCCACTCTTGTCATATCCTGCGTCTGGGCTTCTGGAGTTTGTTGCCGGTAATGTACGTCGAGGCCAGTCGGCGTTGCATAGCGGCGTTCCGCCTCGATTTGCCGAACCATGTTTTGCTCCCTTGAAGTATACTGATCGAGCTTCGCTTCCAAATTCACAATCATCTCTACAGCCTCCGAGACTGCCTTGTCGCGTCTCTGGATCTCCAGTAGTAATGTGTGGTTTAGTTCCTCTACCTGAGCCTGCTCCAGTTCCAGGGCTTCAACGCGACCTTCGAGGATAGATTGGCGCTCTCGGCGGTGAAAGAGCTCCAGCTTTAGGTCAAAGTTTTGCTTGTGGAGATTCGAAATCACCTGTTCCATGTCCTTTACGCCAAGACCTCTCCTCTTGCCAGTATCGCTACCACTGGTCGACTGTGGCCTATCCAGCCCCCCATTCTTAACGGGTGAGCCTTGGATAACTCGGCCGAGATCTATAGAAGCGCTCATGTCGATGTTTGCTCGCGAAAGGGAACCAGCCCTCTCGCTCTCAGCTTTCCGCTCTCTCTGTAGCTTCTCTTGTAGCAACGAGGAAACGGCCGCTGGGCGAAGAGACTCACTGCTAGCCTGTCGTGACAGACGGGGTGTATTGCGTGGAGAGCTGGAAACCTTGCCGCACGAGGCGTGATGGTATCGGTGAGACGATTGTGACTTGGAGTGTGTTGAGGGCGAGGGTGAGTGAGGGAGAGAAGTGTTGCTACTGGCGCTATGCGACGTCGGCCGCGTAATTGAGGTGTTGGTGGAGGATCTAGACGCAGTTCGAGGGTAGGAAGGGCGCGGTCTCTCATGAAGAGATTGCGACAGATGAGTGTCCATGACGACGACGACGACGACGAAGACGACGGTATGCGACCGGGTGCGCTTTTGTCGTATGAAACCAATTGTATGCAGGAAGAGTTCGGCCGCGCTGGGAGTCGCAGCTGACGAGTGCGACAGCTGATGCCGAGAAGATCAAGGCGACAATGAGACTGTACGTATCGGGAAGCAGAACCAGCTGCTGAGTGGTGCTCCAGAGCGTCCGGCGCTTTTCAGAAAAGTAAAACACCAGGTCTCAAATATGCTGGCAAGTCTAGCTAGCAGTCTGGGTAGCCCTGCCGTCAATGCGAGAGCTTGGACGTTATTGAATAGAGTCGGAAGAAGACGCACTGGCCTGTTGGAGGGAGGTGGACATGGAGGGTCGAATGGGAGGCGGATCCTAGGGTTGAAGACGTTAAGGGCGCGGAAATGAGCGACAATGCAGCATCTCAAGGCTTTGCCGTGCTCGTGGTAGGTTGTGGATAGGTAGGTAGCTGGATGCGATGGATATGCTGCCACTTCACCGCTGGTGCAACGGCCCAGGTGACACGGGCAGAGCAGGACAGAGCAGGGCAGTCAGTCAGTCTGTGGAGGCCGAACGACGGGATCGATTGATTGGCGATAGGTTGGCCTCGAGATGTTTGAGCGAAGGAAGTCGCGAAGAGTGTTGATTGATGCGCAACGTATGTATGCTGACGACGACGTGCCGAAGAGACACGGCTAAGCAAGACAGAATAAGACAAGACAAGACAAAACAAGACAAGACAAGAAGACCCAGGTAGATGATGGGGTCAAGAGCTTGCCACTCTTGCTTGGCTGCTAGGGTCTACTACGTACTGAGGCTGTCTCAGATGCCAATCACGCAGTGACGACAGACAAAGCCCAATGAGATGCCCAGCACAGACACGGAAGGGAGGAAATGGGAGCAATTCAGTAGTGACGGCGCTGATGCTGATGCTGATGCTGATGTTGATGCTGATGGGGATGACGATGCTGCTGACGGGCGGGACAAGCTGTGGGGATGCAAGGAGAGGGAAGCGGAACGAGAAGACGCGATGGTGATACGCGACGTGTAAAGGAGGTAAAGAAGGCAAGGCAAGATAAGGTAAGGCAGTCGTTGGCAGTCAATATCCAACCAACCCCTCGGTAAATTGGGAGTATGAGGGGAGGAAAAACAGCAGGAGACGGACAGCAGGGAGACACACCAGGGAAGACCGCAGGGAGACAGCAGGCAGGAACACAGTCGAGCCGGCATCCGTTTAGTCCAGGCTACAGACTCCAGACTCCAGACTCCAGTTTACGATACAGATTAGTTACAGAGCGAGCAGAGACTACAAAGCGCGGACAACTGAAGATGCTCGTCGTGTGTCTTGTTCCTCGCTCCTCTCTAGCTGCTCCATTGCTCCAATGCTCCTGCATTGGATCGGTCAGGGGCCAGCCACCCGGCTTGCCAGCGTACATTAGCGTTGCAGCAGCGTTGCAGCCGCAGTACAGCTTGAATGTACGGTTTACGGTTCCATGTATGTACAGTAGGGGCCCAATCTGCCCAATCTGCCCAATCTGGCCTGGCAGCCAATGCCTTGGCAGCCTGGATGTGGATGACGATGGTGGATAGGTAGGTAGGTAGGCTTGGTAAGGTAAGGTAAAGTAAGGTAAGGTACAGTAGCTAATGGTGGATGATCGTCGCTCGCTTTAGGGCGTTTAGGGCAATCGCCGCGCCGGCTGCCTGGACCCGAGCTGGACACCGACACACACAAGGGACGCTGGAATGGCGGCCGTTGTGCCTGGAATTGATTCAATTCCACTCCATGCGCGTGTCGTGTTTGCGCAAGCGATTCGCCCTGGGCAGGCTTGCAATACATGCCGACATCCAGAGTACCTGCTATTCATGCCTGGTAGATCGGCATTATAGGGGCTCAGACGCCCTGTATGACGCCCTGTATCATGCAGCTGTAGGGAGAGTGCAGAGTGCATCCCAGTGACCCTACCAAGCCCACTAACATGGAACGCCCGCCTATGCATGAAGCCGTTAGCACGGTTGGAGTACAGTCCATACCTAGTTCCTACCTTGGGACCTAGGTTCCCGTCTTCAGCAGCGCCGCCACGCTGGAGCCCTCAGTTGTTGCAGCGCCATATTATCCTCCAGACAGAGAGAGCAAACATCGCAACCCCTCCTCCAGTAGAGACATATGGACCAAGCATCCCTACCATCACATCACCAAAGGAGTCGAGTGCTTGTCTGGCGGTCGGGCATCACATCCACATCCATCACAACAGCCTCGTCACAGCGAAGCGCTTCACCCCTGGATCCCCCACAGCTTCCAATCACAGCCTCTTCCAGTGCCGTGGGGAGCATGGTCCCCCAGCTCCCGGCTGCGAGCCCCGCCACTACTGTAGAGGAGCTACTGTTTAGCCCCATGTTACCTGATAGATACCTAGGTAGGTAGGCACAGTAGGTACCGTGCATGTTGGAGCAATGCAGGCTTGCTTTCTTTGGAGTTCGGCAAACGGCCTGCAAATGGAAGACATATACGGAGTACGAAGTGCCATGAAGCGAGTTGATGCGGCACCGCTGAGAATCAAGGTGGCTGGGCTGATATCATGGGTGCCAATTCTGGGCTTCGATCAGTTGCCAGGCACAGTACCAGCCAGCTTCCCACCATGACTTGCGCCGAAATGATGCCCCCGACGCAAAACAAAGCAATATAGCCTCACTCGCCCTTCTTGCAGCGTTGGTGCCTCCAGCGAGTGAGTACCTACCGACCTAGGCAGGTGATTGACTAAGTAGGTACTTGGATCAATTCTCTGGCCGGTGCAACTGCCAGCCACATCTCTCACGCCCGCTCTCCTCTTCTGCTTTTGCTTCTCTCTGCAGATGGAAGACGAGAACGGGACTTCCGGGAGCGCTACCAGCAGCAGGCAGCTAGCGTACCGGCCAAAAGCTGGAAGTTGGCTGAGGAGGCGCCGACCTTTCCGTCTCGGACCGTGGCTAGATTCAAGACCAGCGCCACCAGCATGACGAAAGGAGACAGGAACATGAGGAAAAAGAAATGAGGAGGGGAAGTCAAACAAGAAGAAAAACTATAAACCACCTACCCTACCCATTTACGGATAGCACATGAACGCTGCCACTTCGGCTCTCCCGCTCCGGCGCTACTGCTGCAGTCACTATCCCTCCTCGTGGACAATTTCAGGCGGATGGGCCGTCCTCACACGCATCCCGGCCTGGAAGCGTAGCGAAATGGTCTTGTCATGAGCACAGATTAGACCAACAGTGCATCCTCACTCAGGTAGGCGTACTCACATATGTCAGCGCAACCAGCTGCCCGGATCGCCGTCACCAAAAGCACATTCTCGTTTCCACACTGTTTCAACCCTGAGCTACCTCCCTACTATACTGTAGTATGGAGTTCTTCCGCCGGATATGCAATGAATATCGCACATCACACAACCTGAACATAATTGGTCCATATCCAGCAAACAATTCTTGCTTTTGCATGTTTCAGTCGGCCTGTATCAGTTCCCCTCACCCTCCAGCGACAGTGTAGTCTTATTCGTCTACCCAAACGTAATGTTGGTATGATTACCATCTCATGCCCATATGTGCAGTCTCCGAGGCCCAGATGACCATTGCGGAGCAATAAAACAGCAACTCAACACCCATGTTATCCTGGCTTGTGTCTTTCCGTAATCTCTCCCAACTTTAATGTCTCTTTTTGTCTATGCGAGTCACTGATTGGCAGTATTTGCTTCGTCGGCCCAGCTTCACACAGCTCTCTGTCGTTATTGATGCGTTCCCAACCCTCAATCATCGTCACATATCGTAACTCACACTTCTTTCATATCCCAATGTCGGATATGTCACCCCGACATGTCCTGAGACTTCAACGCTTCATCATGACGAATGTCCCAGCCCTTTCTTGTTAGCTGATAGCTTCGTCTCAAGAGCCGGTCAATGCCAAGATTTCATGGCGAAAATAACCCAATCACCGTGGCACGTGTTTCGTCTCAGTCATGTACATGGCAACCGGTTGAATCAGCATATCCAAACGTCAGCATGTTGGGGACAGAAGGTGCTGTGCTGGAATGGTCCACCAAAGCGTGGTGATCCGTCTCAAATGGGTGTTAGCTAAGCATTCGTGGAAAAGCAACAGTTTTTTGAATTGTGGGAGGATGGAATGACTTCTTTCGTGGGTTAGTTCAAGTAATATTTGCCTCTTCATGTCAGTTCAGCAATGGCTACAATTGCCACGGTACACCAAAAAGGGCACATGGCAAGTTCTGTTGTTGGTCGGGTGGAGCGAATGTGTAGGTAGGTATTCAGGGTAAGTTGCGTCTAGATAAAACTCTAGTTCGGACGGCTCGGTCCGTTGCCAATGACCCAGCCACATTCCTAGAAAAGCTAGAACTACCCAACTTACGTTTTAAGCCCGTATTGTGCTAGAGAGGCCGGGCCGTTGTAGACCGAGGTCGTGTGTCTATCCGCACTAGAATCGAGACTACAAGAGACGATGGAAAGCGGATTACCAACGGTTTAGCGGTCACGGAGGATACAAGCCTGCCAAATGAGTAGACACCAAGGCAGCGCACGAGGGCAGGCAAAAAGCTGTATTACTGGCTTCTAATTTCATAGTTCATCCTTTTCAAAGAACTTCTCCTCGCTACCATCCCCTTTCTCCTCCGCCGTGCCTTCCTTCTGCTCGGAAGCCTCTGGGTTATCCTCTGGGTCCTCAATAAATCCCCTCAGCTCTCGCAGACCGGTCGGTAGCTCGGTCAGCTCAAGCTTCCAACCACTGCCCTTAGCCAGCTCCTGCATCTGCTTGACCATTGCATTGACTGTCTTGGGGTTGAGGTTCAGATCCTTGATTTGCTCTTCGGTCAGTTTTCGCACCTCGCCGCCATCTTCCTTGCTCTTCCCCTCGGCAACTACCTCAATGAGCTTCCCCTCGGCGCTAGGACTTTTGGGAAAATAGCTCTTGGGCGGTATCAACTTGACCGGTGGCCTGCCGGCTATGTCTGCCCCAGAGAGGACATGGCGTGCGCCGACAGCGACCCCACCCACGTTGACGTGATCCTGGCCTGCAACAGAATCCTGTTGGAGGTTTTCGTGTTCCTCCTGCTCCTGGGCCACGGGTTTTTGCGGCGATGCCATCTGTTGGTCAATCAAGGGGACCTCGGCACCGTCGTCCATGACGAGCTGGCAACTGATTGGGTTGGCCTTGGTAGCCTCGGGAGGCAGGAAGGCAACGTCGTCGCATAGTCGGGGAGTGTTGATGACCATCAGATACGCGCAAATTGTAATTTCCTTAATCCATCCAATTCGGTCTCCTTTCAACCCGGGCACGCAGTGATATTGTACCTCGATGGTACGCTCTCTATCCGTCAGGTCGCAGATCGTGCCGCCCTCCAACTTCTGAACCAGGTAGCGCTGGTCTCCCTTGACCTGCAGCTCTGCTGGAGAGGGTGGCGTCTTGTCTTTGCTATGCTTGGCCTGCTGTGCTGCCGAGGCAGGGATGGCGGGCGTTCGTCCGAGTACAAACTGAGCAGTCTGAGGGTCACGCTTTGGAGGCTGACCGTTGGGCATGGATGGCAGCGCATGGAATTGGACAATCTCGCGGTTGTTGCAGAAGCTGTAGCTCCACCAGCCGGACATGAAGTATAGGCAGGAATCCTCGAGCTTGTTGAGGAGCTGCCATCCATTTTGCGTCGCGCGCACTAGTTCTCGGGCCTCCTCGACCTGTGCCAGATCGTTTGCGGTCTTATTCTCTACCGCCGGCGGTTCAACGATGGGAATAGAACAGAGGTATTGGTGCGGAGGCATCCTCATGAGCTCGTAGGTATAAGAGAGGTCATCTTGACTGTCTCTGGTAAAGTCATCGCGACCATCTGTGCCCCGGAACTGGTCGAAGGTCGATTGTGAAAAGTCGGCAGAGTATGTCGGATGCCGGTTGCTCTTCTCGAGGAGAGAGGCGGCATCCCTCTCGGAGATGTGTTGTTCTGAGAAGGTAACCTCAAACTGTCAAAGACGCCAATGTTAGGACATCATGCCACGTAGATCGTCACTTCAGTGCTGGCTTACCTGGGGAAACGTCAACAGATCTTCATGGATGTTGAAGGAATGCGACCGGGCCCAGCTGAGCTGGGACACGGCCAGCAAGGCTAAACTATGACGGCGCATCGGTGCCGTAGTACGCCGTGATCGCTCACATAGAGCTATAGCTGGTGTTGCCGAAATGGCCTGCCCGTGCAGCGAGTTGGATTGCGTAAGGTGTCATGATGCACGGAGCCGCAGAGACGTCACCGTTCAGCCGACCTTTCGCCGACGGGTTATTTTTGGGCGTGATTACTAAGGCCCTTGCTGGTTGGTCAGAGCGCAGGTTGCAAGCCACCTTTTTGGTATTCTTCAGCAGAGCGGCATCGGCGAATTCTTTGCATTGCCAATCCACAAAACAGAGACGTCGGCATTTCCGCTCATAGTATGGCAATAACAGCAATGACGGGAATAATCACAACAACAAAGGGCTGAAACGCGCCGTAAGGCAGAGAAGGTGGGTTCGTTGACGCCCAAATTATTGGGGACGCCATGTCCAGGCACGAGCACAGGCCGTTACCCGTTTCAGTGACTACAGCTGGGAAGTTTCTCGGAGTCTCGGAGTGGCCAATGGCAACTTCAACGGTCCTGGCTAGACGAGAAAGGAGCCTAGGTGAAGATGCTAGCGGACGCTAGACACACGCTCTCCTCTGCGTTCATAGAGGCCCAGCATGAAGGGACGAGGATATCTGGATTGTTGCCAGACACGTGTTCATGGTCGCTCCCACGGGCCCAACGGAGCCAGTAGCAGGCTATATCCTGGAAGCTCAGAAGGATGTTCACCATCCTCAGCACGGCCGTGGACCCGAGCTCAGACAGCTCCTTATTCGCCAGCCCTGGCCCAGTTCGCAGTGGTTCGTCAGCGTGGCAGTGGCGCCAACTACGGATTTTCGTTAGAGCTGCAATCTGTGTTAATCATGGGACGATGCAGGCGTGAAAGCGCGCGGATGTCGTGGAGTTACTAACTAGCAGCGGGCTCCCAGGTCTCGCAATCTACGAGTGCCGGAGACTAGTTTGCGGAAGAGGCACCGCCTAACCAGTTCGGGATGCTTTCCGCGTTCCATAGCAGGGTCTCAAGTTGACCTCCGACGTCTGGGTCCATGGCGCAACACGGCTGTTGCACATCCCCTTTCTTGGCGTTGATGCGTGACAACGAATCGGAGCAGTTGGGCGGCGGAAAATGCGGAGGGTGATCAAACCGTTTCTCAATGACCCTTGCACCGTGAACATTGGCAAATGGATAGTATAAACCGTGTTGTTTGGCGACGAGCCGCGCAATGCATGGTTGAGTCATTGCACGCAACAGCTATCACTGCAAGGCATGATAATATAGCCCATATACGCTAAGATGTTTTGCAAAGAGTTTGGTTGCGTAAGGCTTTGAGGCAGTGTAAGTCAGTGGTAAAGAGGTGCGGACAACTGGGGAAAACATAGGCACCACAGGAGTTGAAACGGCATCTCGAAGCAGGGGCTTCACTAGCGAGTCACGGGAGATGGCAACTGAAACTCAAAGGATGAAGCAGTTTGTAAGCGGGTGAACTGAATCGAAGGGGCCTAGGCATGCGCGAGGGACTGGTCATTCTGGAGCGAGTCTGCGTCGTTGTCGTCGTCGTCGTCGTCTCGGTCCACATGGTTGTGCTGTTTTGGGCCCTGACAAAATACATAGGTCCTCCCGCGCCGTTTGTTTGTTCTGACGCAATATGTGCTGCATCTTGGGCCGCAGATGGATATTGAGTTATCAATACACCCAATCGTGATTGAGAGATTCGTGCTTGACCATGGAGACCCCTGCGTCGCAAGCTTGTATAGCAGCTATCTAGATGTATCTGCAGGCAGGTACCTGCAGAGTTGGAGGCAGACGAGAGAGCGGTTGGCACTAATCTGTACTCGACGCTAGAGGGTTCGAGCCGTGCACATTACTAGACAAGAATGAATAATGCTCCGTAGAGTGCGAGCTGCCAGCGGGCTATAACAAATCGAAACTACCTATAACAGAGAGGTCATTGTGGGATTGCAGGTGGGAATAGAACAGCCAAGCGGCCAATTTGCTTTGGGATAAACGATCAACGGCCCACGACGGCGTTGAGATGATGCGAAAGCAGGCCAATGAGGGCACGGGCGCAGAGGGCACCATTCATGGGGCATCCATGGAAGATGCATGGGTACCTCGCCTCACTGCCCAGCGCAGCCGTGAGCCAATCGAGGGCCGTGAGCGGGCCCTGCCCAGCCCAAGGCCGCACGCATATCCAGTCGTTGGGAGTTTTGCCTCGTTTTGGCCGCGGGTTGTGCAACTCGGGCCAGGCTAGGGGGGGGGGAATCCGACAGGGATGCCGCGGCGCGGACGGGCGTGTTAATGGGCAAAACGGGGTTGTGTTATGCGATGGGATAGGATGCCTTGGCCAAATCATTCCTCGCTCCATGCATGGCTCATGGCTCAGAGCGAAGCTAGACAACCATTGACCACTCACCCAGCAGCAGTCGAGGCAGTTGCATCACCATCATCAACATCATGTTCGTTTTAGACGGGCGAATAGAGGCAGATGCCGATCCTCCTTGGCCACAGAGGGAGGGAGGGGCGTGGTTTGCTGGTGATTTGCTGGCAGATGGCTGTGCTGGAGTCAGCCCAAGCGCCCGAGAGCAGCCAGCAAGCAATGTCTGGCGGTGGCTGCTCTTGGTCGTATTATCGATGGAACCAAGCCCATCATCTCATGACTTGAGAAGGCCGATGAGATGCAACGGCTCTGTGACATGGGCCCATCCTGTCCTAACCTGGCAATTCCTGTGCCTCTTGGGTTAGGCCAAGTGGTTCGGGCGGACGATGGATGCGCATCCTCCACCACTATGTCGTCGTTGTTGCTGCTGGTGATCTGTCCGTCCTGGTTTGTTTCCTCGCCCTTGCACATACCCGCTCCATTCGTTTCCCGTGCATGATACCCGTCCATAGCACAGTACATTGCGGTAGTATGTAATCTACAGATCCGTATACAGATTAGTACAGTACGTAGCATGTATCGGGGGGGGATCCCCCTACCCAGGCCGATCCCCATCCTTCCAGTCAGATTTGCTTTTCGCTCTCCAAGCCAGGCCAGCAGCATGCCGGTTTGTGATGCCCCAATCCTGCCTAAAGCATGGGCAGTAGGCACTATGGAAACCTGTCAGATGGCAAAAGTGACGGGACCCTTTGCTTCTTTCGCTCGGGGCCACTGATGAGGAGAAGTTATGCTGATGATGACGGTGATCCTGGCAGAAAGGGGCCATTGCCTGTGCCTGTTGCTCATATATTGCATCGGTGCACACTGGCACACTGAATTACGTAGTGTTTGGGGGTGTGGACTGGGATGGGCTAGGCTGGGCTGGGCTGGGCTGGGCTGAACTGGGCTGAGCTGGGCTCTATTCGCAGCAGCATCGCCGCGACTGTGACTCTGACCTCTGACCTCTGACCTCCAACCTCTGACACTTCTCGAGCCTACCGCCATTGCCTACCCCGGGAATGCGATGAGTTGTCGCGCGTCACCGACTACCGCGGTGTGCATGTGTACGTACTGTACTACCCATGCATATGTGCATGCGTGCATGCTTTCTGACACCAATAGTACGTTTTTGTATGTAGGGAGCCCAAGGTATCTGTCTGTCTACCTACCAGCTGAGCAGAGGCATTCGGGACATTTGAGGCATGCCACGACGTACCTTACCCATCAACGGCCGTTGATTACAGCTGCGGTGTCGCAATCAGAGTCGGAGCCTTTTGGGTGCACAGAGCACTGCAGCCCGCAAGGCAGGTACTGTAATTACTAAGGTATGTCAACACTAGCAATGTGCAAAGATACCTACCACCTTGCGCCTGGATGCCTGGACGCCTGGACGCCTGGACGCCTGGACGCCTGGACGCCTGGACGCCTGGACGCCTGGACGCCTGGACGCCTGGACGCCTGGACGCCTGGACGCCCGGACGCCTGGGCGGTTGGCTGTCGGGCACACTTGCAATCTCCTTCCCCGTGCGCCTGACTTGAGTGTGAGGTCTGAGAGGTGGTCTGCACATTGGACCATGATGATGCATGGCATGGCCACGCCTCTGATGTGTGTAATGTACCGTACCTAGGTAGGTAATGTATGTACCATGCAATGTAAGGTCATGTAGGTACTTTCATTTATTCATTCATTCATTCATTCATTTACTCACTCACTTCTTGGGTGGCATCGTGTTTTCTCCGCCGCCGCCGCCGTCATCTTACCTCCATCCACACCTACCGTACAGCCGTACAGTAGCGTCCTGGGCCCGAGTGGGTCCCGGGCTTTGCTCTACAATAGTAGCTGGGAGTCCGCTGGAAGCAGCCCGCTGAATGGAAGCCACCCGACGCTGAAGCTACGCTGGGGCCACGCTGGAGCCGGGTACCGTGGCCCCTACGGAGCACATCTCTGTAGGAAGGTACTGCCGGGCGGCGTCAGGCGGCGTCGTCACTGCTCCGGGCCCACTGGCGTATACGTGGAGACCCCCCCTTGGCTATCGGCACGCCCTTCCCACCTTGGAACTCGTCCATCCATCCCATCCCATCCCATCCTTCTCCCACTTCAACCTATCCCATCCCACCCCATCCCATCCCATCCCATCCCATCTAGCACCTTACAGCACCACAGCACAGCAAAACACACACACTCTCTCACGTCCATCATCACCGCCCTCCCCCCCGCTGCCGCTCCTGCATCGCTGTGCGTGCCGCGCTAACTACTCCATCCTCTGCTTTGTATTCGACTCCATCCCTGCTCACATCCCGGAAGCCTCGTCGCTGACCCACTACCTCGCAACTGTTGGCTGTATCCCGGCCGCTTCTTTAAACCCTCGCCTGTCGCCGACTCTCGCTTCCATCCGTCCTCGACTCTTCTTCGCATCTTTGGTGATCTGAATCCACTCTGTCTTGTCTTGCCTTGTTGACAAGCATCTCGTCTGCCAGCTTACAGCCAACCATCATCATCACCGTCATCACCATTATCACCATCATCACCTTCCCTTACGGATTCACGACTAATCAAATCTTGCTTCTTCTTTCCTAAGACGCCCTTCCCTTCCAATCACCATTCTGCTTCTCTTACACCCATACTGGTATCAACATCGTCGCCTGCCTCGTCTACTCCACACCTCGCTACTACTGTCCACCTCTACCTTGCTTTAATAAGACCGACTCACCGCAACATGGACTTATCTACCGGCATCAATAGTAGTGCTATCGAAGAGCTGCAACGCCAGCTCCAGGAGGCCAACGCCAGGAGCGCCCAGTTGGAGCAGTTTATCCAGGCCACTGTGATCAACGCCGTTCCTACAGATCCATCACCTGTACAGCACGACTTCCAGCTTCTCAGCCATGGCGGTGCGGCCACAAGGACAAGTGCCCTCTGTCGAAGCAAATCCTCCATGAGTTACCCAACCCAGATGCCACTGACGATACCGGTAAAGCTCTCCTACTTTTCTATCCCTGCCATCTTATACTCACACTCCATAGGAGCAAGATCTTGCCGTTCATGCGCCCAAACGCCAGCGACGTGCCTTTTCTCAGCAGTCGGCACCCGCTCAGCCAATGAGCCGCAGCGCCTCGGCCCGGCCAGATACCACCATGCCGTTTATTCAGAATGGCCCTGTTGCCCCCCTGCAAACTCCCGCCATGGATCGGTACTACGCTTCTCTCGACGAACCGGCAAACCAGTCTCTCCAGGGCGGCTTCTCGCAGCGGCTGCCCAACATTCAAGAGCACAGCACTCAGCCCGATGTTGGCATGAACCCCGACGAATTCCTAGCCCAATATGGCATGCAACAGCACTGGATGACCCCCGCCATGTCAAGCCTGTCCCCTGACCTCATGATGAGCACCCACATTCCTTCAGGCTGCCCTTCAATGATCTCTGGCCCTTCGGTTGCCGAGACCGCCAGTCCCTTGACGCGCCAGAACAGCTCCTTTGACGGCGCTGGCGTCGACATGGCACGCTATGAGTCTTCTCAATCGCAGGTCATGGATGGGTTCTCCAGCCAAGACTCATTTGCTGGAGGCGTCTCACCTTCGTACACCAATGGCAAGCGATCAGCGCCTGAACAGGACCTCTTTGGGCTTGGTGCCAGCCTTCCAGTCACCGCCCCCCATCAGTACGCTACGCTGACGGTCAACAACTCCTTTCTGGCATCCCCCGCTTCAGCTGACATGGAACGGTCCGTGTCCAACACGAGTGCTGCGAGCGCGCGTTCCAACGCCTCCAGTCTCTCGCGTCGTGCCAAGGAGGCCCGCGAACGAGTTCTCCAAGCGGCCAAGGCTAGCATCGCCCCCAAGCCCCAAGAGTCCTCGGGTAGCAGCCCGGGTAGCACAAACGTCAAGAAGGACCCCAAGCTTCCCGTCAACAAGAGTGCTTATCAACGCCCAAAGCATCCCAAGGTATTCTGCGACCAGTGTGACGACCACCCCGAGGGATTCCGCGGAGACCATGAGCTTCGTCGCCATGTCAACGCCAAGCATGAGGGAGTCGTCAAGAAGTTCGTCTGCCGCGATCCCGCATCAGTCGGTCTGGTTTCCAAAGTCCACGCTCTCAACCCCCTGTCCAAATGCAAAGCTTGCACTACCGGAAAACAGTATGGCGCTTACTATAACGCAGCGGCCCATCTGCGACGGACCCACTTCAAGCCCAAGACTCCTCGCGGAAAGAAGGGTGCTTCCGATGAGAAGCGTGGTGGCAAGGGAGGCGGTGACTGGCCCCCGATGGCTGATCTCAAGCTCTGGTTCGAGGAGATCGTCGTCAAGGTCGATCAGTCAGAGTCCTTTGGTTCGGACCCAGAAGATGGTGATATGGAAATGGTCGATGCGGGAGTCAACCCTTCAATGTTCTCGGGCATTGGCAGCAACATGAATGCGTTTGACCTCGACGGTAACTACGACCTTGCTGTCGATGGATCATCGGATCAGGCGACTCTAATCAACGCTTCCAATGGCATGGCCATGCAGGCGCCCATCTCTTCTGCATCCGGAGCTTTTGGATACTCGCCGTACTCTTCAGACGCTTCTCCTGTTGGGAGTCTGGCAGCCGACTATGCTTTCTCTGAGCAGAGTGTGTCAGCCTATACCGTGTCCTCGTCCAACACTGTCACACCTGCAACGTACCAGGATCTCGCGCAGATGAGCATGGCCGATACCATGTGGCCTATTGATGTTTAGGCTCGGTCAATTCGAACCTGTCTATTTGCCAATATTTGCTCATCGATCGCCGTCGGATGTTCTGCCCCAGCTAAAGTCTTATTCTTCTCTTCTCATTGCTACAAGGCAGTGCTTGCTAGGCAGATAAGCGCACTCAGCAACAAAGCCGATTCATTTTCAACAAAAAAAAAGAGTTACGACTTGATGTGTCATGATCTCAACCTTTCGGATCTAGAAACCAAAAGGTTCACTCTCAAGCGTTTTCGATTCTCGGGGGAGCAACGCGTCATGCTTTGGCCGTGGCGTTTATTCAAACCCCTTTATCCCTTTCTGATCTTATGGTTTGTGTGCAAGTATGATTCATATTGCCTGTTCTGTTCTCACATTATTTCTACCTGCTCAAGTTTTATTACTTTATGTCTTTCTGCCGTGTGTTGGGTGCTATTCACAAAGACTGCGTTTATGAGCCTGCTTATTTATCCTTTGGAAACTGGTGGAGATACGTTTTCTCATCCTGTCCCCTTGGCGGGAACAAACTGTCAACTCAACCCCTGGGGTTCACTTTCACGTTATCATTTTGAATATGTCCGAAAGCGCTTCGTTCGTATTCGTTGCTCTCTGCTCTGGGCCGGAGGCATTTTGATGGTTTCACTTTTGTTTCTCTACTATGGAGTGGTTAGAAGAGGACTGGAATCCCGTTTGTACATGATAACAACTGCCGCAAGGTGTTGGGAAGTTATTTTAGGAAAGGCGTTTTTTTCACGGGTCAACGGCGGCAGCCCGGGCTGCTTTTCGGATCGCACCAAGGGGTGCTATTGTATGTACAGGCTGAGAGTTGGGCACAATGGGGTACGAAGATATGCATGGCCGTCTCTGGGAGAGGGCAGTGGGAAGGCATTCCCACATATTCTCGCCAACGGTGCTCATGCCGCCCGCTTGACATATCTGCTGGGCAATGGTATAGGTCACCGGCTAAGCTCAAATCCATAAATTGAGCTGACAATATATGTGCTGAAATATGCACGCTTTGGTCTTGAAACTATGAGCCGTCTCCTATTTGAGCCCCATTGCCTGCTGTAGAGTTTGCCTCGGTGGAGAATATCATGATTTGGTGGTAGAATAGTGCTTTACTGTGCATGTTGTTTTGATTATGCCACGTCCAAATACAGTGTTCCACTTCTCGTCTATTAGGGGTATCTCTAGTTTTGTTTGTACGACGCCTACCATATACATTCTGGGTTGATTCATCTGGTCCCTCATCTGACTCCTCGCCTGATTCATGTCTTCTTTACCTTGTCAGTCCACTCCTTGGCTCCCTTGACGCCCTCGTGCCCGCGTCTGAACAAGCCCCTCTCCCACTCATCGAGGCCGCGCAGGAACTCCTCGCCGCGGCCGGACATGCCGTCGTCGGCCTTGCGGGCGTGGAGGCCAATGTCGGTGGCGCGGACGACGTAGGAGGCGCGGAGGACGGCGGCGAGGTCGGACTCGTCAAAGAGGTCGAGCATGCGGACGCCGACGGCGTAGAAGTGGGCGCTCTGGTCGCGGAGGGCGACGGCGCGGGGGTCGGCCTTGAGGGCGGCGACGACGGGGTCGGCGAGGCAGGGGGGCAGGTTGAGGGTGAGGGGCGCGCGTGCGTCGTCGCCGCCCGAGGAGGCGAGGGCGAGCATCTCGGCGAGCCAGAGGGGCAGGGAGAGGGGCGTGCCGGGCTTGAGGCCGGTGGACGAGTTGTCGAGGTGGCCGAGGTCTGGGGCGTCGAGTTCGAACTGGCAGGGGACTTTCTGGATCGCGGGTGTGAGTGTGAGCAGAGGATCAGGTGAGGTGGGAATGGATGGCGTGGAAGGAGGAAAAAAAAAAAGTACCTCTGCATCCGTGAGGATGGCGTCGATGTCGTAGTACGACATGGCCGACGAGCGCAGCGTCTACGTGTTTGGAGAGCCGGCTTTCGAAGCAAAGCCTGGGGATCCCGAGGATGGATGCCCGCGTAGAGGGGCATTTCACGGCGCGTATGCGGTTCTCTCGTTTTCCCCACTAAAACGCGACCCGGAGCCGATGACATAATCCCGCCCGAGCCGCTTTGCCAAACCCCACATTCGGACAACAGCGGCCGTTGGTAGTCCGAGCGATTGTGTGCTGTACAGGTACATACATAGGTACGCAGGTAGCCTATTCTGTACATACGTATCTAGGGCGATGGTGCACGTATGTATGTACCGTATGTCATCCAGGGACGGGTTACGTGACCGAGCCAAGCCACGGCTGCGCTGGAGATGGAGATTGGCTCGCTGCTCGGCTTTGTCGGGCCATGTTGCGTGTAAATGGAAACGGGGAGGGTTGAATTACTAATGGCCAAGCCTGGAGTGTGGCTTGAGAATGGGAGAGAGAACAAAGATGGTCAAGCCGCCGGGAGGGATAGGCATCCAAATAGTTGGACATGCAATAATGGGATGGAATGGAAGCAACTGGAGTCAAGACTGCGTCTCCAGCAACTCCAAGCCGGTGCGGGTTTGCTCTCTCTACTCCCACGTGGAGAGATTCGCTGCCGCCAGATTTGTCCTACGCCACAAAAAAAACCACCAGCCCATTCCAGCCACATACTCCACCCCACGAGTTGGCCCAAGCTCCAATCCCGGCGAATGACGACAAGGTGAAGTCAAAGCTCGCTCGGCAATCCGACCGGAATCGCAGCAAAGCCCGACAACTTTCTGACTTTCTTGACATCATCCTAACCTGGCATCAGCACAACATAACTGCAACAACTCCCCAACGGTACGTTGTCCAACTGTTCTCTTTTTCTCCCCCGCATTCAATCGACTCCCCCGATCCTCGCCATAATCACCACGATACATCAACGTTGTTTTCGGCTTTGAAAACCATCGCATTCGGCTACTGAACGAACAAGAAGTGCGCTCGACTGACAAAACCCCTCTCTGCTCTCCAGCTCTCGTCCCATCGTCACAATGGCCTCTGCCCTCCTCCGAAGCACTCCCGCCCTGCGCACCGGTCTCCGCGCCGGTGCCGCCAAGCCCATTGCCGCCATGGCCACCACCAGCTTCGTCCGCGGCAAGGCCACCCTACCCGATCTTCCCTGTAAGCATCTCTCGCCCGTCCCTCGTTTTCCAGATCAAGAAGAAGCCTAGGCTGACGATGGATGATGTTCCCCGGTGATGCGCAGATGACTACGGCGCCCTTGAGCCCTACATTTCGGGCCAGATTATGGAGCTCCACCACTCCAAGCACCACCAGACCTACGTCAACGGCTTCAACTCTGCCCTCGAGGCTGTCGCCGAGGCCCAGGCCAAGGGCGACTCCAAGGCTGCTGCGGCCCAGGCGCCTCTTATCAACTTCCACGGCGGCGGCCACGTCAACCACTCCCTCTTCTGGGAGAACCTCGCCCCCAACGGCAAGGGTGGTGGTGGTGAGCCCGAGGGCAAGCTTCTGGTGCGTCAATTGCCCCCCCTCCCCCCCTCATTCTCCCCTCTCACCTGTGGATGACATGCTGACAATGAAACCTTCTCTCAGACCGCCGTAAAGAAGGACTTTGGCTCCTTCGAGACCCTCAAGAAGCAGACCAACGCCGCTCTCGCCGGCATCCAGGGCTCCGGCTGGGCCTGGCTCGTCAAGGACAAGACGTCCGGCACCCTGAGCGTCGTCACCCGCGCCAACCAGGACCCCGTCACCGGCAACCTCGAGCCCCTCCTCGGCATCGACGCCTGGGAGCACGCCTACTATCTCCAGTACCAGAACCGCAAGGCCGAGTACTTTGGCGCCATCTGGGACGTTGTCAACTGGAACACCGTCGCTAAGCGCTTCGAGAACTAATCGGTTGCCTTGCTTCGGGAACAAGAGCTTCGGAAAGAAAGTGGATACGATACAACGCCGTAGTGAACACCCCTCTGCGCTGGCAGCTGTATCTACAAAATCACTGTAATAATTAGTGTCCTTTTTCAAAGCAAGCATTGAAAAAACATGTCGCTCCTAGCGTATCCATATGTTGCTCCCCAGCTGTGACCAAGATATTCCGCCTGGCCCCCTCGGATCTTCCGTGGTCAGAAAACACGGTTTGCGCCGTAACTGAATCCATATTGCCCGAGGCTCACTGTCTTCCACCGGGCGAGCCGTCAAGGGCGCTGGCATCGTACAATTCCCTGATAGCACGCCAGCTCTTTGGGATATTGTTCGACAAAAATTTCGCTAGCGTATGTGTACCAGTCTTCATTTGCTGTGCCCGTTCTCGCCTCGAAGAACTTGACATAATCCCACCATTCTGGATACCATCCAGCACAGTCCCAGCCCATGACGCACACAATCTTGTTCTGAAAAACGATGATGTTCTTGGGGCACAGCTCTCCATGCGACAAGTTGAGTCTGTAGCTGTTGCAGAGCTGAGAGGTCAATGCCTGCTCCACCTGCTTGGGAACGGTTTTGTAAAATGAGGACGAGAGGAACTTGTGGAATTGCCTCAGTTTCGGCTGGACTTGGATCGAGTAGTAGACGTTGCTCGAGTGTTTATCAAGCAGCATTGTGAGCTGGCCCGCATGCACGGAGCCAAGCCCTTGCGGCCAAACCAACGTCGGATCCCGCATGGCCATGACGATCTTTCGGAGCTGCCGAGCATACTCGTACTTGAGCTTCGAACCTAGGCGAGGCCATACATCTTCGAGAAGCTCCCCGTTCACGTGGCAGACAATGGTACTTTCTGGACCCATGCTGTTGGCCTCGACGAAAGGGATTGGGAGAGCCCGAAGCGCGGGGAAACGCACCATCTCTTCGTGCTGGATTAGCCCCGCGTAGGAGATTTTTATGCTGACCTTCTTGTGCGGTACTTTCTCATTATCCATGTACAAATGAATGTCCAGTGGCCGGACTTTTAGGAGTGACTGCAAGTGCTTTGTGTGTTCGTCAAGGCTTGATTCTGGGCAGGACGTTAGAGAAATGATTCCATCCCTAATTGCCTGCGAGGACTCTCGAGGAAAAGAGAGTGAGTACCGTTGACAGGTTTGAAATAATCTGGTTCTATCTTGGCCCTCTTTGGACGGTCATTCTCATCTCCAGGGACGATTGTGCACTTCAGGAGCTCGCCGAGCACGTCTTCTTGATATCCGATTTTGGAAGATCCTGTAGCTGCGAAATTGGCACAACGAGATGCAGACACTTGGCTGAGTGGCACTGAGTTTGCGCTCGTCGCTGGAAGCGGATCATTCTGATTGTCGCAGGAAACCTGAGCACCACAATACCCGGATCCAGTCGTCTCGGTAACCGTCCTTTTCCGTTTCGAATCCATTGGCGGCTTGGCAGCAGCTGGCGGGTATGAGCTGTCGGTTGTGCCCATCGGAGAAGAGAGTACGTGGATATGTGAGAGGTTGGCGGAGTGGTCAAGTCTGGAAAAGTCAAGATAACTGAAGCGAAAAGGAAGTAAGGACTCCCGCATTTGTTTGCCAACTCGTGACGGGCTGCTGCGGCTGGCAATGGATCTTGCAACGCATGAATCACTCACTGATCTTATTCACCTTACTGGGAAAGAGACATCCTCTACAGGGTGAATGTTTCCTGCGTGCAAATTTGAATTCTTCAATTCTTAGCCTGAGTATCCAGCTGAAATTAATACAGATGTTGTTGAGTGGACCTGTTCTCGCGGCGTACGCATCTCGTCTCTTTCTCTTCTTTCCCACATTCGTCCACAATGTCTAGCTAACCACCCTCCTTTATAAGCGCTGACTATGCCCACATAGCCCCTCTACTCAACTGATTCCTATTCCTCCGGATGCTCTGTATAGCGTCTAGGAAGACGGTTCTCCGAAGTGGTGTATGCCATACCAGCCTCATCGCGAGCCATATCGTTGACCCATTTCTCGTTACCCTTAAGTCCGGGGTTGACACCGAGCTCGGCAAACTTGGCTGCCAGGTAGAACCAGGCGAGGCCGTTTCCAACGGTGCCTACTTCGTCGCTGACGCCGGTTCTGGCTTCGTGGCTCATCTTGGCATGGAGGTCTTCGTCGGTAAAGAGGTCCATCAGATGGTCCGCAACGGCCTTCCAGTCTCCGGGCTCGACAAGATATCCGTTGATGTTGTCCTTGATCTGGAGAGGAATGCCTCCCGCTTTGGTGGCGATGACAGGAACCCCGGCGTGGAGAGCCTCGGACACCTTGACCTCGAAGCCCTCCCTGGTGGATAACTGCAGAATCACATGCGCGTTGGCAATAATCGTGTTGAGAAGTTGATCATTGGGCTCAAGGCGCATTATACTGCAATCTTCGAGAAGGTGCGGGTAGTGTTGCTCGAGCTGTGACATGGTCTGATCGTAGATGATAGATCCGTCAGGGTCATCGACCGACCCATTACCACAGCTGATTGCGTCAGTATGCCGACCGGGTTGAGGGATGGACAACGTACACTACAAGCTGGGGCACTTCGGTTACGCCCGCCTCCCTGCACTGCCGACGGAATTCTGCGTAGGAATCAATGACAGTCGGGATACCCTTGGAGGGATCGAAACGAGCCACTTGAGCAATGTATTTGCCTGCAAATCGTCAGTGATTTTCCTTCTTCATGGCTAGCTACAAATGGAAGCGCTTACGGTTTGGCCAAGCAAGCTGAGTCCTTGTTAAAGGTTAGCTCTCGGCTCGAGTCTGCACAAAGGACGACTTACATCCGCTGGGCGTGGCACTGAAGGTTGTAGATATGCCCATAGTAGCCAGTATCCCAATCGTTCAATGGCTTGTTCAATCCGTCAAGCCAGTCGGTTGTGGCGGGCATGTAGACAACCTTCTCCTTGGGAACAGTGTGTGGCACAAACTTGGGAATGGGGTGGCTGATAAAAAGGTCAGCTCGACTAATGTTGCTCCACAGGAAGTTCCAGATGTCTTCCTGAGGCGATCCCTCCTTGGCAACAAGATCACTCCTGATCTGAATATGAGATCGGTAAAGGACAGGCCGGTTGGGGGTGAGCTTCTTGATCAGTGGGATAAGACCGGGCATCTGAGGGTCGTCGATCTGATCAAGGGAGTTAGTGGCTAGGGGCTCCTTGCAGAGTATGTGGTCGAGAAGTACTGTCGATGGGAGGGAGATAACGGAATACTGGGGAACACCACTCACCATGATGACATCGGCACCACCCTCCTCGGGTGGACGGAGAGGCCCTCCCTCGGACAGCCAGTATCTTTTGGCATTATCCTCAATCCAATCAATGATGGCGCTCATCTCTTCCGTAGAGACGCGTTGATCAGGATGACTGACACCCTGAAGAATGTTGTGTATATTCTTTGTGATGCGAAAAACGCCAGGCCGGGGTTTCGGAACTATTTGGTATGGATCAGTCGGACGCCCAACGCTTGCTCCGGCAAATGCGTGACAACTACATACCGTACCAAGTCAGGTCAACTCCGATCAGGCGGGAGAAGCGGACAAGAGCATGGCGCATCAGGGCGACACCACCGCCCTGAGGGGTGCTGCTGAAAAACGCGACCTTGGTCTTCTTGGCCCGGAGCCTGTTGGCATAGAGAAGCATGGTGTCCCAAGTCGATTGTTTACATGTGTCTCTATGGTTCTGTATGGTGGTGAGGTGGATTCTGAAACCCGAATCGGTCTGGACGACGCCTCGGAAGCCAACCTGCAAGAGTGGCACTAGGGACGGGCCAAAGTTTCTGGCGCAGTCGCCCAAGTCAGCGCTCCAATCTTGTCGGGAGAGGGTGCTGTAGCGACTTACAGGATGCATTTGCGGGCCATGGAATCGGCCTGCTCGTCGACGTTCTTGACATCCCAGAAGCTCTTCTGTTTGGCCTCTTCATCTGGGCGCATGACAATGGGAATAATGTCGAGTTCAAGCCAGAGGCGAGAGCAGAGAGTGGGACTCATATACTTGAGAGCGGTGGGAAGTCCGGCGCCGATGAACTTGATGAAGTTGTCATGCTCATAGCTCTGGACCTCAGAGATGATGTGATCAGCAATGAGATCGGTATGCTCCCGCATAGCTTCGTCAAGGGAGATATGCTTGACGGAAAAGTCGAGGAGGTATACGGTGTCATGAATTGCTAGAGCAACGACAACTGTGGTATCGTCGGAAAAGACGGCAGAGATACCAAGGTACAGGGTCTGGCATGAAGAGGGTTCAGCATGCGTAAGCATCCTGAGGTTTGTTGTCCAACAGAGATCATACCGTCAGAGAGGGACCAAAATGACCTTCCCTCTCATGCACAAGGCTCATCTGTCGCTTTCGGTGCGACGAGGCCGGCAGAGAGAACTTGCGAACTTGGGTCGAGGCTGACATGGTGGCGCTGGATTTGCTTGCCAGTGGAGAATTGCTGGGCCAAAATTATTGTAGGAAGACTCGGGACGACTCAAGTCAAATGGGAGATGCCCGAGAGAGCAAAATGGACAAGAGGAGGGACGATTAAAAAGAAATACCTTTGCTACTATCCTTGTCAGGCAGAAGCAAGAGGCGAATGTTGGAGGAACGGCGGAGTTGGGAGTCGCGTCCAGATCGGATTACACCTTGAAGCAACCTTCAGGGATGTCTTCACCGAGATACGGGTTTACGAGGGCAAGGATCAAGCCGCGGGTAGTGGTGTCAAGATCCTATAGGCGAGTCACCTTGGGGTATGGTGTCGGAGCTGCACAGTATCATCTGTCAGACCGTGATGGGAGGAGACAGCAGACAAAGAGACGTGGGGTTGCGTAACGAGGTGACGAGGTGAGCAGGCCATGGGGGCACAAGGTGAGGAGATGGGAGAAGAAAACAGTAACAAGAGAAGGCATTCATCTTACTGTAAGGTGGGGGGTTATTGCTTATTGGCGACTCTGATATCCCGTGTTCGATGCTGTCGAGCTTGGTTGGCCTGGTAGCTAGGAAGCCAGCTGGGAGTTGGAACGAGAGGTGAGGTGAGGTGGGCTGATGGATGTGATGATGGGAGTTTGAAAGAAGCAAGACGAGGTGAGGTGAGGTGAGGCGACGTAGGCGAGGCTGGTCTGCAAAGGCAAGATGTCGTAGGTGGAATGTGATGCGTGGGTAGGAAGAGCACGGCAAGCACAGGAGATTGGCCGGGTTCGGATTCAGAGTTTAATAGCTAGTGACGCCAATCTACGATAGGGCGGGACGGACGGGCAGACGAGCAGACGAGCTGAGGAGCAAGAGCTTTTGGGTTTGGCCTTGCACATGATCCATTGAGTTTGACGTCTGGATGCCAGCCATAACGTCGTCATCGGGCCCGTCGGCTGATGCTGCTTGACTCGACTCGACTCGACTCGACTCGACTGGATTCGATTCGAGGGGGTTTGATTGCATGGCCGAGACGGTAGGTTTTGCAGCGGCTATGACTGGGATGGGCCATGATCTGATATGACATGACAAGACAAGGCAAGACATGGATAACCTGTCGAAAGCACATGTGACATGATGGTGGGTTGGATTGTCCAGGCTTGCCAGGCACGGCCGAGCGTACTGTATGCTGCAGACTGGAGCCCTCGTTTCCATCTGCCCTGTTTGATGCATGGGAATACACTGCCCGTGTAATTCTGCGCCAGGAAGCGCCATCTCCCGTTCTTGGCGGCTTGTCCAATAGTGTGCAGTGCTATATTGTTAGTTGTCAGGTCAGGTCAGGTCAGGTCAGGTCATACCATGCTGCGGCCGACAAGGCCTCAGAAACAAGGCACCCGAGCCCCAGACCGAGGCCATCATGCGATACGAAGAGGCGATGCGATGCGATACCATGGATGTGATGCCCAACGAACGAATTAAGCTCGAGCAGACAACGTCATGGAAGCTCGCAGGGTGCGTGCAAGCATTCCCTTGCCAGCCAAAACCCCGCGCTAGAAGAGGATCCCCCGCCAGTTCCAAGCTCCATCCAGCCCGCTCGGCAGCCCGCCCGCTCCAGCTTCCGCTCCCCGCTCCCCGCTCCGGGCCGCCCGGGCCCGGCCCATCCGGAATCGCCCGGGGATGAAAGCAGATCGTCCGCGCTGCTACCCGGCAGGAGCTGATGTCACCATTACACTGCAGCCCTGCGATTTCACGTGCTTGGAGGGCAATGCCGTAGGTTGCATTCGCCGCTTCTTATTAAGATATTCTATGGCTAACTAATCAATTTTTTAAAGCCATTTCGTTGCGCTCTTCCTCCCACACGATGTAGTACCAGATGTCACTCGTACCAAGCCTTAAGATGCTGAGGCGCTGTGCACCCTTGGCGTAGCCAGAGCGGCATTGTTCTCCAAAGGCTGTGTTTAACTCGATATGCCAGGTTGCACATCTACGCACAGGAAATGCCCGGCAAGTCCGCCAATGAGAAAGACCCCGATTAATTGTACGACGATAGACTCAGTTGCCTACGGATGCCAAGCGCTAAGCCGGGGTTTCCTTTCCGAGTTCAACATTAATGGAGACCATTGGAGACGACGGGGTAAATATAAACTCGTTCCCTTTGTTGCAGGTCTCCTTCGAGAGGCACCACAACAGGCGACAGACTCTGCATTGCCACACCTGCCCCTGGTTTGTCCGGTTGTGGGAGAACAGCAGTGGCTATTCGCCCGAGGAGTCGTCTTATCTGCGCCAGCTGTTCTCCGAATCTTTGTCCAATTAGCCGGCCAGCGAGATGCGGTCGCTAAATGACCCCGGCATATCGGATATGCCGATACAGTAAGCGAAACCCCAGAGCCAAGAAATTCCCGCTTCTACCTACCACACGTTTGCACTATACCACGACGGCTACGACGACGACGAGTTGAAGCTTGAAGCATCACAGCCCTACCCGAGCAAACCAAACTATTCTAGCGCGAGGTGACGAGGCCTTTGGGCTAGGAGACTAGACTTACGTACGCATCTGGGCTGGGTCTCGTCTTGTGGGCTGAGTCTCGCAACGACTCAAAACACTCCCCTGGCGCCTTATGGCCCCTGTGGCCCATTCGAGATCCTCCTCTTTGCCGCTTTCGCAGGCGCCTTCGCGCGGCAACTGCCACATGGGATCCATTTAGAGACGCGGCCAAGAGTCACTAATACCGCTTTCAACGTTGTACCCGCCTCTGAGTGGTTGGTTGTATAGGCCGGACTCTCCATAGTCGACTTCGGGTTGTGGGGGACGCGCGTCCGATAGGGAGAGCGACGACGACAACCACGACACTTACAGCTTTTCCTCTGTGCTCAAGTAGTTGGGGGATTAAATCGACGAAAGCGCCCAGTCTAGATCTAGGAGATCATATCGTGGCTCTACGCCTCTCGAAATCTCCCCTGTCCTTTCCTTTCCTTGCCTGTTCTATTCGTTCTTCACTATCACCGTCGAGATGCTTTATTCCAACATTCACCATATCACTGCCTGGCTCTTCTTCGCCTTGAGCACCGCACAGGTCAACGCCGACGCCGAAATTCCAATCAGGCCGAGCCAGGATAGTGCAAAAGCCAATGCAAATCATGTCTTCAACGCCATCCACTCGGTTGGTCGGCAATGGGGCTCATCACTCAATCACAACGGATTCAGCTTCTTCCCGGCCGTCATGCCCAAGGGCACTCTCTTGTACCATGGGGCCCGAAGCAACGAGACGCCTCCCGGCCCCGAGTGGCTGGCCTTTGAGCTCGAGCACGCTCAAGTCTTTGGTTCTTCCAGAAGAACCAAGTATCGACCGCCAGCAGTGAGGCCTCCTCCCGGCGATGAAGGCTCACCGCCCACCCATCCTCATAGGCCGCCGCCCCCTGGATACCAGCCTCGACCGGAGGACGATGGAAACCCGCAAGAGCTTCGACGCCGTGCAATGCACTTTCAACATGGCGATGGCGATGGCGACGATCATGATGATTCTGGAATGCGCAACTACCGCGGCTACCTCCACACTTACCGTACAAACCGCAACCTCCACCTGCTTCTCATTGACGGTATGAGCGCTGGGAAATCAGACCTAGGCACGCTCGATTCGCAGGACCTCTTACTTCGAGAGAATACAACACACCATGGCAGCGGCGGCTTCGACGAGTGGCCCCGCGCCCTAGATCTCTGTGACCTGGCCAACGATTGGGGCTACGACGGTCTGGTCAGGGCCGAGATTGGCTTCGAGGTCATCCACTGCGATTTCGGATCCAGTCTCGACCTCGTCAGCATGACCCGCACGGCGATGCCACAGGACCGGGTCGGCCAGGGCCGGGGCCTAGGCGACTTTGAATGGGTGCGTGCCGTGGGAGAGCGTTACAACGGTATTGGCGGCGACCGGCTTCGGATCGACTATTCCTCCATGGTATCCGGCTTCTTCTTCCCCATAAACGTGTCCAGCACCGACCCCGAGCGACCGGATCTGGTGCGGCTGGGCGCTTCGCCCCTCGAGGATTTGAAGGACATCAAGTCGTACCTGAGAGATGTGGCCATCCAGCCCCGGCGCTTCACTGTCAACTGGCAGGGCGTTGTCGATCTCATCGTGAGCCGCTTTGGTAAGAGGCTGGCGTCGATGACTCTGCCGTCGCTACCCTGGCACTACTTCATCGACGAGGTCGAAGCCGTCACTCTGACCTGGTACGATGCACCGGCGCTCCCCGACGATGTCACTCTGTTTCAGAAGGAAGAGGCACGCAGGACAGCCGAGGCCGTGGATCGCTGCCGGAAGCACTACCTCTTGCCGGCGACGCTGGTGCAACACGAATGGAGCGACGTGGATGAGCTCATCCACGCATCTCTCGACGAGGTCGCGCGGCACATGTGCACCGAACTCTTTGCTGCGCGAACCCAACTCGTCAACGCCTCCAAGTCGGGCGATGAAGCCCTGCTGCGCAAGGGAGTCAAGGCCGCACGGAAGCTGGTGGAGCAGCTGCGTGATGACCTCGCCTGGACCGTGTGGAAGCAGAAGCAGCCCTGCGAGCCCGACGAGGCGCTCTTTGTCGCCATGTGGCCGTTTGGCGGCCCTGATGACCACTGGAATCCTGCGTGCCGGTCGATTGATGAGTTGAATCGTCCTCCGAGGGAGAGTTATTGGGACTAGAGCGGTTTATACGGATTGAGCCCAGCCTAATGAGAAGCACTGTGCCGGGTTGTTGATGATCTGCAGGCTTGTTTCCCTTTGTCTTTGTCCATCTTTTCTATCGAGCTGAGCATAGCCTTGGTGTTTTGTACGTTGAACATGTTAGCGAAAGCGGTACACGGGTATAGTTAGTTGGCATAGCAGCAATAGTCTTTCCAGCCTTGGAACAAGTCGAACCCAGAATATTTGCGTCCCCCAATCGAACACGACAATGCAACGACGCCCTTGATTCTGCGGTACAGTGACTTCACCCTGCATTGATTGCGGAAAGGAGCCGCCCGAGGTGATGACTTTGGCGAAGAACCCGGGTTCCGCGCACCAACATGCCAACGCGAGCAGAGCTTAAGAACCATCTCCGGCAAAGCTGGGGCGGCTGATGAATCCATGCGGTGCTATTCGCGCATGTCCGTGTTGTCCCGATCCACCTCGACACGTCAGGCCATTTGCTGTCATGGAAACAACCGATACAGAGCTGCATGGATACAGAAAGCAGAGTGGCCCTGCGAGCTTGCCTGCATCTCCGCATCTCCGGAATATGCAGAAGCGGTACCATGATGCATTCTGCTGTCCGTGTAAGCTGGAGACGGGTGTTTTGCCAATGGGTTTTTGTCTCGAGTTGGTTTCGTTTTCCCACGTTTTGGGGGGATTTCCTATTCTGGAAAATAACTCTAACAGGGTGGGTGGGCTCATCCTCGCCGGCCAATCAATCCAAGGCGATTTCGGCATCTACAGCGTTCTCGGGAAACTAGGGCAAACTTTGACGGGAGTCACTAATAACTGTGTTGCAATTCCGGGAGAAACAAGCTCCTAGAGACCTGACAGGAACAAGAAAAGAGGCGCGTCGCATTGTACTTTTTGGAGAATGGAAGAAAAACGACTCACTCGCGCGTTCGAGACGCCCAATCGAGCCTATGGCGGGCCACTTGTTGCTCGTTGTGGGTAATCGATTCGTCCTCGGAGCCGCGGAGATGCCACGTCCAACAGTCAGACCATTCTCACGACTCGGGAACATCAGCCGCCATGATGTGAGAGAGCACGTCGAATGTAGGCGTCGACGGGCCACGCTTGAATAGCCTCGGATTGGTAATGTCCAGAGGAAAAAGCGGACTGGCCGTGCCACGTATATAAGGAAGTGTGCCGTGCCTAGGATCGTCCGGAACCCACTTCGTTGTAAAACACCACATCACAACCACCAACAACTCATCGCCATTGTTGGATATACACTCAGTGTAGCCTCTCTTGATCTTGCTTCGGCCCCTCATAACCGCTCAAAATGTCATTGACCCAGGAGCAGATCGATATTGTCAAGTCGACAGTGCCCATCCTCAAGGAGCACGGCAAGACCATCACCAGCACGTTCTATGGCAACATGCTCTGGGCCCATCCCGAGCTCAAGAATCACTTCTCTCTGCGCAGCCAAGCAACGGGCGAGCAGCCCGAGGCCCTCGCCCGCTCCGTCCTCGCCTACGCCACGTACATCGACGACCTGCCCAAGCTGGCGCATGCCGTTGAGCGCATCGCCCAGAAGCACGTCTCCCTCTACATCAAGCCCGAGCACTACCCCATTGTCGGCGAGTACCTCGTCGGCGCCTTTGGCCAGATTCTCGGCGATGGGTTGACCGACGACGTCAAGAATGCCTGGATTGCCGCCTACGGCCAGCTAGCCGACATCTTCATCAAGCGCGAGGGCCAGCTGTACGAGGAGGCGGGCGACTGGAAGACGTGGCGCAAATTCAAGATCACCAAGAAGGAGCCCGAGGCCGAGGGCATCACCAACTACTACCTCGAGCCTATTGACGGCAAGAAGTTGCCATCCTATCTGCCCGGCCAGTACATCAGCCTGCAGATCCCGCTCCCGGGCTTTGATTTTGTTCAGAGCCGCCAGTTTAGTTTGAGCGAGGCGCCTTCCAGCGACCCAAAGTACTACCGCATCAGCGTCAAGCTGGAGAAGACGATTGAGGATGCGCCCAAGGAGGATGTGGGTGCGGGCAAGGTGCCCGGCATCATCACGAACCTGCTCTTCAAGAACTACAACGTCGGCGACGAGGTCGAGCTGAGCGCCCCCGCTGGCGAGTTCTTCGTCAACCCAGCCGACAAGACGGCCGCGCAGAAGCCCATGGTGCTGCTGTCGCTCGGCGTCGGCGCCGCCCCGCTGCTCTCCATCTACGACGCCATCATGGGCTCGGAGACGGCTTCGCGGCCCATTGTCTGGCTTCACGGCGCACGCAACTCGGCCTCGACGTGCTACGCCAAGCACATTCGTGCGTCGGCCAAGCAACACGGCAACGTGACGGCCAAGATTGTCATCGGGGACGTGGGCGCTAGCGATGTCGAGGGTGAGACCTACGACTCGACTGGCCGCCTTGATCTCGACAAGCTCGAAAAGGAAGAGCTGCTACATCTCGACAGCCCCGATGCCGAGTACTTTGTCTGCGGCCCGGAGGATTGGATGGTGCAAGTGCGCGACTGGCTGCAGGCAAAGGGCGTTTCCCGGGATCGACAGCACCATGAGCTATTCAAGACGGGAGACATTCAGTAGGAAACCGGACATGATGTAGGGAAGTATATTGTTGACGACTTTGTGTGATATTGTTTCTGCGACTCTATCCTCTTGCGCGCTGTTAAGAAGCGACGGTATGGCGTCAGAGGAGCGGCAGATCCCTGAACCTGGATTTATTAGCGATTGCTTCTTTAGAACTCTACTCAATCAGAAGACCAATGATAAAAAAAAGCGTCTACATCGAGGCTCGTGTCTGCTGGAGGCAGAGTCGCATTCGCTTTCCTGTGAAAGCATGCCTCGTTCAATTGAGTTGGTTATGGATGTGAGACTCAGCACCGGACCCATGCTCTTCCCACGCGATGCGCGAGCGTTGAACCGCCTCTCAGCCATGCTTTGAACCAAAAGCCACGAGTCCTCTTGGCTAATGCTCGGGCAGTCGAGGACGTAGATTGCTGCCGCCCTCGCAAGCCGAGCCGGTAGGTGGAGAGGCGACGGCGGGATGCTTCCATCGAGCATCGTGTCTCATCTTCATCAATCGCTCGCTTCGCTCCTGCGCCACTTGACGTTGTTGTATCCCGTCTATTATTTTGCCTCTTGCATTCGCACATGGCTCTTGCAAGGCAGCCACGGGTACTGGCTTGTGAACCTTGCCCTGGCTAAATCGAGGTCTCGCAGCATGCCCGCTAGGGCTTGCCTTGATTCGGCGCCTGTATCGCGTTGATGGTTTGCCAAGAGATTGAATCTTTGGCCTCCAGATTAAGCTCTTTAAATCATGGTATTGGTCAATAAATTCTCTATTGTTGGACGCAGGGAAATTGGGTCAGCGTAATCACACATTGACTGGAGGAGGGTCGACATTCGTCTCGTTCTGTAACTCAGCCATTGTTACTTCTTAGGACATGTCTAATCAAGACAACGGATCCCGCTGTCTATAATCGAGCCTCAAACCAATGGTGATGCCGGACGAGAAATATTGTAATGACTGGGTCCTTCGCTCTTGGTTCTCTGACAGGGTGCTGAGGCGAGAGTCAACAAAATCGAAAAGTACGGTGTAAAGCAACCCAGGCAATGTCTTGGGCTCTCATCAATTGCCTTGTTGGATGTATCCACGTTGTACAAGAGATTTTGAGGCTTGAACTCAATAGCATTGGGGTAGTACTACATGCTACTGGCTCCATCTGATCGCACAGATGGTGAGGTTGTGCCACGCCAGGAGACGACTGAAGCGCCACCGCTTCTTATGCCTTGCAGCAATGTTCTCTTGATGTTGGGCATGACAATTTCTCCCCCACACCTGGGTTGAATGGCCAGAGGCCATGTTGTTGGGACAGTAGCATGTCCTCGTTGCTATCCGGCTCGAGACTCTTGCTACTGGTTGCAGAGACGCAGCAGCCCGATGGCCCAGATAGACATGATTAAACCCGAACAAACAGGAGTAGAGATGCTTCGGACCTCTCCTAATCGAAGCCGATCCATTGGACCGGGTCTGCCCAATCGTGCTGTATCCCATCTCAGTCTCACCACGTGGGTGCCGGCGCTATCGGGACCGCTCTTCTGGGAGGATACGTGCAGATCGAGCGCCTTACTAGGCGAGCGAGCGAGGAGCAGACAGATGGACCTCTCTTGGTCCTCGGCATAGCGTCTACATCCCCGTGTATTATGGGCTATGGAGGTGCAGGTGCCAGTCGTGTGTCTCAGGACATATCAAGGGTGAGAATCCAGTCCGCGAAGAACACAACTTGTGCCCTGGCACCGTAGGGACGAAAACGAGACGACAGACGACCTTTGGATGTATCGTTGTATCCTGACACCACCCTCCTCTCCAAATGACGCTGCCGCTCGCGCTCCTCGCCTAAACCGTCGCCATTGAGCCCATCAGAAGAGCTGTCTCAAGTAGCCCACGGCCGGCCAAACTCGGTGGGCAGGGCGAGAGAAGGTGGGAGGGGAGGGAGGGGCAGAAGAATAGAAACGTCTGGTCGGCTGGGCGCAGAAGCCGGGAGCTGGCTTCTCGGCGCCGTCTTCTTAAACCATCCTCCATGTCTTCCCCTACGTCGCTTCTGCCCGAACCGTGACCATGGCCGAGAGTGTGATCCGCAAGGCCTGCGATCGTTGCCACGCGCAAAAGCTCAGTTGCAAGCGCTACAACGACGAGCCGTGCGAGCGCTGCGTGCGACTCAAGACGGAGTGCAAGTCGAGTCCTTCGTTGCGCTATAGAAAGCAGCAGCAGCAGCAGCAGCAGCAGCAGAGTCAACCTGTTCACCATCATCAGCATCAGTCTTCGCAGCAGCAAGATAGACAGTCAAGCCAACATCACCAGCAGCAGCAGCATAACCCGCAGCCACCTTCCTCCTCTCAGCAACCCACGACTCCACAACAACAGCAGCAGCAGCAGCAGCAGCAGCAACATCACCTACACCTCCAGTCCTCCAGCAGCAACACCCTGACCGCCCGCCGTTCTCCTAAACGAAGGCGGACGGACAGTGATCCGAGTCTTGTCCCACCCGAGGCGGGTAAGTGCTCCCCATCGAGGCCTTGAGTAAGGGCCCCGTTCATGTCTCGACTAAGTTGAACCCCGACTCACTCTGTTGCCGAAGCAGTTCCAATAGTGCCCCAGACGGTCGGCTTGACGACTGAGAGTCAGCTAGCCGTCACACCCGAGCCCGTCCTCGAGCTCGGCGACTTCAATTTCACCTTTGACCAGCTCGGCTTCTTTGCACCTGGTCAGCCTGAGCATTTATCTCATCCTGCACTCCCAGACAGTGCTCTTGTTGAGGATCTCCATCATCATCATCTTCTTCTTCTTCATCACCAAAATCAGCAGCAGCAGCAGCAGCAGCAGCAGAATCAAGGTGCCTTCATTGACTCATCCTGGGACCCCCAGATTCCTCCATCGTCGTCTTCTACTGCCGAAGCATATACAGTCGCACTAGTAGTTGCACCAGACCCTCCCCTCCGCCAAGCAGACGCCCTCCACCGGCACCAGGATCACCAGCAGCCCCTGAGCAGAAGAGGCTGTGCACCTGAGCACAGCAGCCCTGACAAGCGCTCGCATCCCAGGACCAAGCATCGCCCCAGGCAGATCACCCTGAGGGAACACGCCAGCACCGAACCGCTGCAGGACGAGGCGTCTTCGCTACACTGGATGGCGCAGCTGTCCGACATCAACGCCCGGCTCCTCGACCTGGCGTCTACCCTGCCATGCCCACAGGAGACGAGTCGAAAGGGCCACTCGCTTGGCCGGCCATCTGAGCAGGGCTTCAGCAGCCAGGGGTTTCCCATTGAGGAAATGTTCAAACTGACCCGCCGTGTCGCCGACATACTGGAACAGCCATTCCAGGACAGCATGTCCGACCAGGAAAGCGCAAAGCCTCGCGTATCACACCCCATCTTGGATGGATCGGACCCAGGCAACTCAATGCTCATCCTGTCCACCTATGTGCGGCTCCTGGACATGTATCAGCGAGTCTTCAACCAGGTCCACATAGAGCTGTCCCAGACGGACTCGCGCGCTATGTTCCACTTTTGGAAACTTCCCGACGTTACGGTCGGCTCATTTGCCGTCGAGTCATCTCCTTTTTTGCAGATGTCCTTGACCATCCAGCTGGCGGAAGAGTTTCTATCCAGGCTCCGCAGCTCAACTCAACGTTGGACCAGCTCCAGTGCAGCAAAGTCGTCCTCCATGTTCTCAGACGTCGTTGACGTGTCTTTTCAGGCTGTCAAGGAGAGGGAGGAGGCCATGGCAAAGCACCTTGTAGAGCTCAGAAGTGAGATCGAGGCTCTACTGGATCCGTAAGAACGGCCGCTTACAAACTCCCCCTCGCGTCAGGGAAGTCTCGGTTGGCAGGCTTGATGGTTACGCGTTGCAGTGTAGTTTGGCTTTACTTGTTGTTCTATTCTGGATATCTTAGAGCTTCCTCTAGAGAGCCTCGCGGTCTGACGTTGGTATGCTGGGAATAGGAATTGTTGACGTAAAATCAGTTAGCCAGGACAGCAATATACTCAATGTGGGAAAGCCCTCGTGCAGTCTATACAGTCCAATAGTGTGAGCCCAATTTGATCCAAATTTGGATGAACACAGTCGCCCTACAAGAACCGGGTCATCTTCTCTCACCTGAAAGCCCTACAAGGCAACATACCCCTGGCCCCATCGCCATGAACAAGACGATCAGTATTCAGATTCCTTGTCATGGCTAAGGCAACCTACCTCTATTTGGGAGGCGTCTTCATGGAGAGAAGAGACGACTTGTGCAGTTGACGTGTCGCTGAGCCAAAGAGACGATATGTCCTCAAAGGCCAACCCGTATACGCAGTTGTCGCAATACCCCAGTGAACAAGGCCCCGATCCTCCTAGCCGATCCTTCCAGGTGCCGTTCCAAGGGTAGGGACCTGTCAAGTGACTGTGGGCTCTTGGTAATCTAGGGCGCGTTGGACGATAGGCTAGGAATTCATCATCTGCCTTGGACTGCAATCAACCACCCCCCCCCCCCTGCAAGGTTGTCAAACTGATGGGTTCGAGACTGAAATAGATCTTATTAGTCCCGGAGTGACTGCAAGAGTAAAGGTTTCCACGTAAATCTGATTCATTACCGGTAACCAGATTATCGGCGAGAGCCATGATCCCAGCTCGCACGAGTCGCACTAACGAATGACATCTGTAACTCGCCAACTCTTCCTGGAGCCGGGGATGCACTGCCGCAGCCGGATCCACGAGACTCGAATCCATCAGACATCAGGGTACTGTATGGATGGCCATGGGTGTTTACATACTGACTACTCCACGTGTGTGACATCTCCGTGCTATTGCTGAATCAACGGACACGGAGCACAGACGCAATCCGGTCAAGCCTCCCACCCGTCCGGCTGGGCTTAGGGCCTAGTAATCTGCGAGACCTGCTGGCGACGTTACGGTTTCTGTCGTCATGCGCGCATTTGCGAGGTGGGAACAGACTTTAGAACCCTTGATTTGCCAGCTAGGCAGAATACAGGGATCGGATTCAGCGCAGTCGTTGCTTCTTCTTCAACGGCTACCGTTTATTGCCAGACATAACGGCGCCGTGCTATCCACTCGGGCCGTTGGTTCTTCCATTCGTGTTGACTACAGTCGGGTCTGTCTGCCACTGGAGCGGTTCGAGCCAGTTTGGGAAGAAAGAACACGACAGGGAAGATTCTGTTCGGTGTCGCCGATACCTTGAACCGCACTGGGGACGACGCAGCACAACAAGGTTCTGACTCGGAGATTATACACCTGGTTAAGTCACTCCCTTGTTCATGATGGCATCAACAGCGAGCCGAGATGAGGAGCACCCTGTTTCCGCTAACAGATCAATGAGGTACATTACCGACGACACTAGGGGCCCACTAACCCTGGCTTCATTCAAGGAGTCCCTGCTAGGGTGAGCAAATGCCAGGCGCTAGAATGAAGAAGGAGGAAACAATAGAGAAACCAAGAGCGCGTGCTGGTAAGGCAACGCCTGTTCCACAGCCACGTTGCTGAAGTGAACAAAATCATGAGCATGAGCCACACAGTCTGAGATGGGTTTCGAACCCAGTCACCAGGCTTAGCCTTGACCGCACGAGCATATCGCTTCAGTTGCCCAAGATCTAGCCTATGCATGGCACCTTGGCCGTCAAGACCTGGGCACACCGATCATCCCCACCGATGAACTTGGAACATCGGGCAAATCTTTTTGGTTCGAATCCTGAGGAAGAAGATCCCCCCATCCGCGGCGAGTCGAACCACCCTATCCTTGGCTCTCTCACGGCATAGCATGACCTCTTCCATACAGTCGGTATTTCCCCCCCAGGCTTGGCGGTTACCAGGTAAACGGTTACATCGTGATAGGAACCGCTGGCGCAAGGATTTATGGCCTGGGCGACTCATCAATCCTTCGTATTCAGACCGATTTGCCACGAACTAGCACTGACGTTTAGTACTAGCTGTTTGCAGCGCTGAAGGATAACGCCTTCTTTGCAAGCAAGCGTCAGGAGATTTTGACACCAATGGGATAGCCCTGGACCGTCACACATGGGATAGTCCACATGGCCTGTCAGCTAATGAGGAAAGGTCATGATTATACATACACACGCACGAGCATAATTCAAGAGTCGTAGGAAAGGTCATGCCCCAAGTTCAACGACATGACACCGACTCTGCGCTTCGAGCGGCTGTTGCGCAGTCGTGCAGGCATCGACGGTCCAAGTCAGTCCAGCCGAGGTCAACGGTTGCATATTCTGCATCCAACTATAGTTAAGCGGGAGAGTAAACATGACACCGACTTGTGCTGTACTTGCACTGCCGCATGCACTGTCGGTCACACCGTTAAACGGCGGTCTGGTTAGTGCCGTCGCGGCCGAAGCACCCGCCCGGAGTACCGACGACGAAGAAGATAAACGAAAATAGCCCAGGCGTAATCGAGAGATGCGAAAGACAAAGACGAGAGTGTCCAGCATACGAATGATCACCGATCCGTCTTGTTGTCTCCCGATTGTTGTCTCTGATGTTGTCTCTCATGCCATCGTACAAACTACTGGCGTCCCAGCTCTTCGGTCCAGGCACTAGTTCCCGAGCAAGCCGAGGGCCGAGCCGCGTTAACCTTCTTTGACTCTCCCGACGGCCGGACTGATGGCCGAGTTCGGTTACTGCTAGTCAGTAGCTTCGTCGAGGCTAACAGCAGGCAGCAAGCCCGTCGGTTTGGCGTACGTCCAGATTGTACCATGGCAGTGGTCTGCGGGTGACGGATGCCTCTTGTTGCGCCCGTCTGCATCGGCGGTGGTGTGGATATGTAACAACAAGTCCCCAGACATTTCAAGGTTCGACAACGAGGATGAACCGTCGAAGGATTCATTCTTCCGGCACATCCTCGAGATGCGTGCCGTGCGGATACAACACATGCGTGCATGAACTCAATATGCAGTTGCTTTACCCAACGAACTGTGGATAGTCTAGAGTATCCTGCAAGCACGGATGCATACGACACAGCGACACACACAGCGACACAGTACAGACCCACGAGGTCTTGGTTAGACGAACGAGCCCCGTCTCCACCAAAGCTGTCATTCTCAAAGACCGCCAGAGCCATCAGTCATGGGGACCTGCTTTGTACTGTACTCGGTACCGTGGGATGGATGCCAAATGCCAGGCCTGCGGGCGCATCGTGGAGCAGACTTGCCCTTTGCAGAGTAATCCCGAAGTAGAACATTCTAACGCCCCAGGTCCTCGTTTTGGGGACGCCAGGTTGCAAAACTGGGACGCTTCTCATTGGCTGCGCCTGGGGTGGTGACGGGTATGCAACGACTCTAAACGTGGGGGGCCCTGCTGGTAAGGGGCAGAGAGCTGCGTGGTAGGTGCCTACATACATACTTATGTAGTACAGATTACATAGTACTGCAGTGGTATGTACTATGCATGTACTCCATGGAAAGTAATCAAGACAGCCGTGGATGCCGTATTGTGCTTCGTAGGTTGAACCCGACTGACCGAGACCAATAGACTCAAGCGACCACGAACTCAATCCAGGCAATGCTCTTATAACCGCTACGCTCGGCCATGGCCGTGCTAGCAGCAAGTAGCATGCACAATCTTGTTGCACGTCCAATCAATGCGAAAAGGCACATCAATTTGCAACCCCCCGCAACGCCGCTCAACGCCGGGATTTGCAGGGCTGATTGGCAGCGGCGTGGTGTGGTATCCATGGGAGGGAGGCCTTGTCCTTTTATGGAGAAAGGGGCGTGTGCTAGTCAACTGAAGATTTTCCAGAAGCAGCCACCATGCTCTACCCCCTGTCACCGGTGACCGGGGTATATCGGTAGGCGAATGAGTCGAATGGGTCGAATGAATGAGTGAGTGGGCGAACAGACGAACCACGCGGTGCTGTCCGGCAAGTCCAGAGGAGAGCTGATTGAGAACGATTCGACCGGCTCCTTGGCAGGGAAAACCGGGCTAGCCAGCGCTTGAACCACCCATCTACCCTGCGTATATGTACTGTACGCAGTACGCCGTGAGTGGTACTACGATGTTGTATATGCGTACTGTCAAGTACACGATCGGTGCGGTGCGATCTTGCGAATGCAAAAGCTGATTCCCATTGATTGGCGGGATTTCGATACCTGACCCCAGAGCCTGATCACTAAGCCAGGTTCTTGCATCTTGACCGGTTCCTGCATTGGGAAGACTGCATGATTCTGACATGATGCGCCTCCGGCTTTTCCATGAGTGGTAAAACACTAAGCCCAGAGGCGCTCATAGTGTACATTGCCTGTCTCTAGCCACTATTCGAGCACCAGGCTTCGAGATTGCAATTGTATCATTGTATGGTGAGTCGACCAATAGGCTTGCGATCCATGCACCGCAGGTAACGAATATCGTCATCGCAAGGTGTCTTAGCAGGGGTTTGATTTGTCTTCTCGGTGCGTCATGTTTTTCGGCTTTCGGGCATCCTGATATGGTAATATTGTCAAAGAAAGCCTTTGTGTGACGAAGCCAGCAATTGACTGCCACCGTTTTCAAGCCAGCCGGCCGTTTCCGCGCCGACGGTTTGCATACTAGAGTACATTCGAGAATGGCGTCACCAATGCAGCCTGTGCAGCCGTGTCACAGGCCATGGATGCGAATCCGTTATCAGCAGGGCAAGGCTGTCCGTCTAGTAGCCAAGAGCAATGGCTCAAAGCCTGATTACCTGACCCGGACCGCAACGGACCAGTTCCTCAAAAGCGCCATGTTGCCATGCTTGGCATTGAGCAATAGTCGGGCAACGGCAAAAGGCCATTGGTGAAGGCAAAAGTTTCATGGCTGCATTATACGGTCGTGATCAGGCTGTGGGTTGAATATGGCCTGAGCTAGGCTGAGACACTTCCTATCCTTGCAGAGCGAAAGCAAAAATTCGAAGATTACCAATAACAGATACTATGATGGCGTGCGGGTCGAGGATCAGCAGTCGATTGCGGAGAGGCAGAAACACGGCAAACCGCCACGCCGTGAACATCTTGTCGCAGCCCAACATTCGTGCTCGGAGAAGGCAGGTCCTTGTTGCACACCGGATGAATGGAAGGTACGAGTATCTGGTCCGTCGGTAGAAGAGTATCAGGGCATGGTGCCGAGGTCAGCCAGTCAGCCGAAACGACCAGGATGGATGGAAGCCTCGAATACCAACAGAGCCTTTCTCGAAGGGGGTGAGAGGGAAATGAGCAGCAGTTGGGAAACGGCATGGTAGACAGGGGATGGGCTTGTGGAAGATCTCCATCGCATGGCATATCGCTTGGGGGAAGAGGGGGGGTTCCACACCCATTTCCGAATATGCGTTCTCAAGTGGCCCAAGACAGCAAGAAGAGATATGACAGAGCCCACAGGAAAAGATCACAAGCCTTGAGGTGAATGCAGTTGGGGGAGTATTGGAGGATGGGAGATTGGAAAGTTGGGCAGCCTCGGTGACGGGAGTGGCTGTCAGAAACACGCATTCACTCAAGAGTGCGTGGTATTGCGGCGGCGGCGGCGGTGGTGGTGGTGGTGGTGGTGGTGGTGAAGATGATGCACGCGTTGTATCCCACCCTCTCGGGTAGCAGATGTCCTTTCTAGGCCCCAGCGTGGCAGCATGGTAGCATTGAGAAGATAAGCCGCCGAAAGATGCACCCACGAACCCGTGCTGGCGGTGCCAGGCTGGCGATTTTCTCGGACGGACGGTCGTGTCAGGCGGCCCGTGGAGGGACGGAACGAGCCTCGATCCACGACGACGGTCATGATTTACATGTAAGGAGCCTTAGTATGCATTATATTGCATGCATAAGCGGCATAGGACGCGGCTATGCTGTTACTGTACGTAGAATAATTGATGTTCTGCTGCTTCGCCTCCAAGGGTTGAGCGTGGACTGGACTTGGACTGGTGGCAAATGATGGGCGAGCAGGCGAGGCGGCCAGGCCATCCTGGTCTGCCCAAGACGGTGGTCGTGTGATGGAGTCGTGGGAGGGGCAGGGTCGAGCAGAGCTTGAGAAGTGCATGTCACCGAGGCCTTTTGCGTTGCGCACATGTAGAGCAGGCTTGTGCTTGTGCTTGTGGTGGTGCTTGTCACCAAGCGAGGCACGTGGGAGCGGTAGATGCGGTGGATGCTGAATGTCGGCTGCTGGCTGCTGGCTGCTGGCTGCTGGCTTCCTTGGATACTTGTTGATACTGAGATGGACCATGATGGACCATGATGGACTGGAGAACACTGCACAGGTCAAAGCTCGAGACGGCGTCAAGGCGGTTGAGTCATGGAGACGGTTCAGGGCGCATGGCTCAGTGCTGGTGGGACGGAAAGCTGGAGATCCGAGACGGGCTGGTGCCCAAGGGGCGAGAGGAGCGTCATCTCCAGCTCCATTCTGTCCCTCCGTCTATCTGTCTGTCTGTCTGTCTGTCTGTTTGCCTGTTTGCTGCCTGTTTGCCTGAGTGTGTGTGCTTCGTCTGTGATGCTGGCCAGACGAAGCAGGGGATTTGGAGTAGGAAGGATTGGGGAGGGGAGGTGCCTGGTTGGCTGGTTGGTTGGTTGATTGATTGGTTGATTGGTTGGTGGGCGTTCTCACTTGGCCAAAGTAATGCCCACCACTACCCAATATCGCTGTATCCGAGCACAGCCCTGTACTCTTCAGCTGCCATTGTTCATGCCATCCATACCTTGGGTTATCTCATCAGGACTCTCCCATCTTCCCCATCCTGCCAACCCCCAATCTGTGCACCATAGGTAAGGTAGGTAGGTA
>QUZD01000033.1:105039-216232 GCA_003693505.1 Pseudonectria foliicola | reverse complement strand
GACTCGACTCAACTCAACTCAACTCCAACTCCCCACCGTGCCACCCTCCCCCTGGCCCTGGCCACCCTTACCACCCACGCGTTGGCCTGGCTCGTCTCCGTCCGTCTCCGTGTCCGTCTCGACCAGGGGTCACAGTCGTCACTCACTCATTCGGGCGCCACGTACACGGTACGTACCAGCACTACGCTACTGTAGGTCAACGCTTCCGCCCTTTTAGGCCTGCCCAGTCGTGCCAGTCAAGCCAGTACAGTACCGTATACATCTCCCATGTACATACAGGGCAGGCACTTGGCGCCTCTCTGTCAGTCACGCATCTCTGCTTGACCCTCGCGTCAAGCCGGGGGGTCGTGGCCCTTGCGTTGTTAGAGGGGCTTTTGCCAGTATGCAATGGCATGTACGGCGTAGTGCGTACCATGTAACTTGGGCACTTGCGTAGGTACCTACTGTACTGTACCTACTGTACCTACCTACCTGTAGGTATGTACACGACGGTGGTGTATCCGTACTCTGTAATAAACATCCTGGCCCAAGGTAGCGCGGACCCTCCCCTCGGGCCTCTGAATGGGGACTGCCTCGATTCACCTCGATTTAAATACTCCTCAGCCTCCCCAAACGGCTGGGCCCGGCGTCATAGTCATTGCTGCAATCAGTCTCTCATCTTCATCTGTACCTTGACCTTTATTACTCTTACTCCCAAACCAGCTGCCTTGTTGTCCTACACCTACTCGATCACTCGCTCACTCGCTCACTCGCTCACTCGCACATACAAACATACATACATACGCGTGCATACAAGTCTCTTGGCCCTCGTCTCTAAGCACGACACTTGCTTTTCTCGACGTCTCCGGGTGTCATTGCGGCCAAACGCCTTGGAGCGCCAGCACTGCTCCTCGATCCGCCTCCTCCATTATCTTATAATATCTATACACACACACGCGCACACACCATATTCGCCATGTGCAACTACATCTACGTGCGTAGCCGCCGACGGCCGTGCCCACCGTCTCTCTGCTAACCCCGGCGACAGAAGGAGTTGAGCTGCCAGCACCACTACCACCTCGTCGAGTCCTGGTGCCCCAAGTATATTGAAACCGAGCGACGATGCCCTCCCACCATTGTTAGCAAGCAATACTGGTAAGCCCATGATCCTTTGCCCCTGTCCCACAAGAGAGCGCTTTCCGCTGACAGTTTGTTTCTTCTCCAGGGGTGACGACATTTGTGGTATGCACATCCACCAACCGGACCGTCCCATTGGAATTGCATCATACTAACTCCTTGTCTAGCTGCGTGCCGGGAACGACAGCAACCTAGCAACCACCCTTGGGCCAAACTGATTCGGCGTCCGGAATCTCGCCTTTCATTCCCTCAACTCTCTGCACGATAGAGGGCTGATATCGAGGGCACATCTCCCTCAGGCCCGGCGGCATCCTCCACGACGCGACTGGATCACCGAGAGGACCAACCCAAGGCTTTCCCTCTCTCCCCTTTTGGTTCTCCCTCCCCATCGGACTTGAGACATTGGTGCAGAGTCTGTGTCCCTGGAGTATGAGACCCCACCTTATGGTGGGGAGGGCAAAAGGGCTGGCTGAGATTGGGGTTCAACACCAGGACCCCGACTCCAGTACACCGATGAAGAGAAACAAGACAAGGCCGCGACACTTGGGCTTGACAAGACATTACGGGCAAAATCACATACGGAAAGGACGCAAGGGAAAATAATTCTAGGAGCGATATTTCATTTGTCGGACTTAGCATCAGCATTGGGAATGGCATGGGACGGCGCACGGGACAAACAACCAGGCGCTGGCAATGGGGAAAAGACTTGGGCTTCTTTATAGGAGGGTATCTTGTTTCTTTTTTTTTTTCTTTTTCTTTTTTCCTTCCCTTTGTTTTGGGCGCAAATCCGCCCTGGGAACATGGAAGCACACGCATATACATTCAGCCATGGGCCATTACAGCGAAAGGACCAGGACCAGGATCAGGATTGGGAACAGGAAATGGAACGGAAACAGCGGTAGCGGCAACAGCAGCAGCAACACTACAGACGCATCATAATCACTTTCTCGCCAGGAATGGAATCGCGTGTAATATCTGGGACTCAGAATCCGCGCCTTCGACCGTCCTCGGGGCTTCACTCGGGCGTAGGACAGTTTGGCAAAGACAATTGGGCGCAACCACACAGCATCGCTTCGCCCTCATCTCATCGCATCGCATCTTCATCCGCCTACAAGGCACTCTCGAAGCTTGGGGGCCGAGAGGGAAGAAGGGAGGGGATGGTCTAAAGGAGCAAAGCAACTTTGATTTCGAGATCTTGTCTATTTGCTTGTTCCCTTGTTCTTTTGCTTTTCACGACCGTTTGGCTAGTCTACAGGGGGTTGGGATTGGCTGGGAAATTGGGGTTTGGTTTGACTCGTGTTATTCTTTGCTTTGGACCAAGAGCGTGGAATATTCTTTGCTTTACTCCGTATACCTTTTGGAATTCTACAGCGGCTTACTGGCATGGAGGCAATCATACCTAGCGTACCGTATATTTCTGGCTGGGGCGGCATCATTGTTCATCATTCATCATCTCCTCTGATATTCGGACGCGGCTGCGGTTCTAGGTTCTATATTTATCTCTCTTCTCTGTAAGCCGGTGCTGTCGGGACAAATGACGAGACCGGCCGGTGTTGGTGCGCACGCCGGCTGTTAGAATTACCGAATGAGGAAAACCCCCGAGCATCAAATCAAGGGGCCATGCCATGGGCCATGGGCCCTGGGGTGGGCAGGATTGATTGTCGACCAGGAACATTGGTGGTGATCTTTACAGCCCAGTCAAAGCCAGTCCACTCGCCGCGGCCCGGGGGGGTGTTTTCACTGCAGATTGTACAGACTACAGCGCCAACTTGTTGCTACATACAGCCCTACTACTACTACTACTACTACTACTACTACTACTACTACTACTCCTTTCACCACTACTACACTACTACTATTACTACTACTACTGCACTACTGTATGTACGTATTGTAACCTAGTTCGTACCCTCACTTGGTCGCTACCGGGGACTGCCTTCATCGCCGTAGTTGATGCTCACTAGAGCGTCGGGCCGCAGTGGTGCGGACGGGGCGGCTTGCTTCTTCCTCTTCTGCTACCCGCCCTCTAACCAAACGCGAACTTGGCATGTGAGCGGGACTGGCCGATGGCCATTGACGGGGGCCCTTCTTTCAAGATCGGTCAAGGCCAGACGTAATCCGTACAGTAGTAGTAAGTGAGTGAGTGAGTGATAAGCAGGTGTACAGTAGCTGCTGTTCGACAATACTCTGTACTCTACATGCCTTGCCTTAGTAGCCCACTGACACCATCTGTACTACTGCTGCAGGGTCGTCCACTCGATGCTGGCATACAGACAGACCGCCGGATCCTCGTGACGTGCGCGATATGGAGCGATATGGAGCGTGATGGAGCGTGACGAGGCCTAAGCCTCTGCCCTACATTGCGCGATATCACCGTGTCGCCCGCCCATTCCCGCCCGTTGCGACTTTGCCAACTTTGCGACTTTGCTGGCACCGCCTCCTCTCCAAAGGGGTTGCGTTGCATCCTTCCCTGTCCCCATGACCATGACCGCCCTTTGTCCCGAGGCCGCAGAGAAGTCCTCTCCTCCCCAACGCGGCCCCTTGGCCGAGACAGGCCAAATGACGATCGGCTCGTCCCGGGCTTTCTAGAACTCCCCTCACTTCTAGGGCTTCGTGTTGGATGATTAGGCTCGCCCTTTTGATGGGGTCTCGCAGGGCCCTGCCTGCGCAGATAAGATTGACAAAGACCTAGCCAGCCAGCCCTACCCAGTGCCAGTGCACCACGGCCGACTGCCAGCTGGGTGGTCCGGTACGGTACGGTACGGTACGATACGGATCCGAAATCTGTTGGTAGTACAGCAAGTTAGTTGGCAGATCAACTTGCTCATCATCATACTAGTCGACGGCCACCAAGAGCGATCAGTCAGTCCCATCGGCGCCATCATCTACCGCCATCACCGTCCCCTGCCAAGGAGCGGGCTTGGATCCACCATCTCGACATCCAGATTCGCTACAGGTAGCCAGTTTTTTGCCTGGTGCTGCTCTACCGCCGTTTTGACCGCTGTTGGCCATGCCTTGGTCTTGTGGGTGTCTTTGACCACATAGGTAAACTACCCAGAGAGCTGCCATACCGCAAGATTCCGCACATTACGTCTACACACCCATGTCTAGATCCGTACAGACGGATACAAAGTAAGTGATACGTACGCCATGGACGTGGCTTCGATTCCCACACACCAAGCTGCATGGCGGCGCTACCCCATACATAGGTAGGTACTGTAGGCAGTCAAATCAAGGAGTAGCAGTACATCACCTCGCTGGCGCCGGCGCCGGCGCCGGCGGGAGCGGCTGAATTTGCGGCCTGTACTAGTAGACGTTTCCCGTTGTGCTGGTCAACGTCGTGAAAAGAGACAACAACGCTTTCACCCTTGACACCGCGCGCTCTCTCTTTTTTGGGGTATTCGTAATAAACCTTCATTTGCTTTTCTTTGCTTTGCTTTGCTTCGCCTGGTGCTGACTAGACTCGGTGCTCCACGTGGCTTACTCGCTCGTTAGGCAAGGACTAATTAGTCCAACAGTCAGTCGCTTGACTGCAGCAAGGCCAGGAGGCCGCCTCGGACGTGAAACGAATCAAACGCAAATGGGAATGGCTGCACGGCGTACAACGTTGTAGACATGCGGCCGTACGGTACTTGGGCGTACGGCGTATGCACGCTGACCATATTGCAGGCCCATCGGCATATGCATGCATGCACACACCTGCATTGCTAGGTTGTGCCATCCGCGCTGCGCTGCGCCGCCGCTGCGCTGCCTTGTTCCGCAGTCGCGGGTGAGGACGCAAGGATGCGGAATCTGCATGTTCCATTTCGTGGCGCACGCGCTCCCAGTCCAGTTGCCAGCTTGCCGGCAAAACATGTCAGTTGACCGCCTGGCTGGATCACTTGGCGACGGGAATCGTCGGCACTCTCCTCTGCCCTCTGCCAGCCACCCCCCCCTTCCAGCTGCTGGTTTCTTGCATGTTTCTCGCATCCGGATGGGCTCGGGCAGGGGAGCGTGGGGACCGTGAGGACTGCCAAGGGACGATGGGCCATGATAAGCATGCGGGAAATTGTAGATCATGACGGCCTTGCTATTGCGAGGTACCATTGGATCAACCGCTTCTCAAACAGTACCCAGCAAGCTGGGCGCGCCGTCACCTGACTGACGGTTGCTGCGTCTACAATTGCGTTGGGTCTCAGATCTCTTGCCAGCCACCCGTAATAAGGGGGTTTGCAGGGCTGTGTTTGCCAACATTGACAGGCAAGACAAGTAGCCTTGCGCATGGACCGGCCGGATCGACTGCATGATGCAAGCAAGCAAGCAAGCTGTTGTTAGGAGTGTCTCCGTGCAGTATCCATACATACATACATACATACATACATACAGGCCATCTATGTACAACATCCGTTGTTTGACAGTTGCTGTGGGCTGTGGGCTATAGGCTGTAGGCTGTAGGAGCTAGAGTAAGCCACCTGCTTCGGCCAACGAGCGATGGATGCTTGGCTGGGTATGACACCCCAAGTAGGGGATCATGGCCCCAAGATTTAGTTTGGTTTCTGGTTGCTTTTTGGCTCGGCAAAATCTCGCACATGGTGTAATAGGCCTCGACCAACCAAGAGGGTGTCTTCACGTCAAAAAGACCGCCGGGGGAGGGGACAGGATATGACAGACCGGTCTGCTAGGGTCCTGTTGATAATCTGCCATCCCCGTCCCATTGCCTTTGCTGGCTGCGCACGCCCTGCTGACAATGCATCCATCGCCGGGAACCCCCCACATGCGGCGCGGGGTGTCTCGCCGGGTGGCGAGCACTACCGTGATGCCTACAGTATACGGGTGGTACTGCCAGGACTGCCCAGCCGCCGCCGTCTCACCTGTTGGCATGAGGCTATCAAGGGAACTGGGCATTTGCGACACTCGATCCCTTATATGCGCAGGATGAACCCGTCCTTGCAAGAACCTTGTACCTTGTCGAGAGCAAAGGCGCGGGTCAGCCGGGGAACGTACGCGTCCGTCTATTCAGAGCTTCATCATCTGCCTACCCCACATACCCAGCTCGCCGGTTTTCTTTATCCCTGCGTCCGCCAGGGGGGTGGTCCAGTCCAAATCCAGGCATTGGCCCAGAGGGCAGGAGACTGCTGAGGGGACTGAGACCCGTGGCAAGTCCGTCGGCCGTGGCAATCCAGCCTTGGCAATGGCCCTTGCCGGCTCTGGTATTGTACAGTAGGTATCGGCGCTTGAGGGAGACACTGGGGTGCCGAGACGGGCTGCACGGAGCATCGCCCGGAGCTTGAGGGTGGTTCTCGGCACGCCGAAACCCGGCGCAATCAACGCGCACCTTGCCTGAACGACACAGCCTCTCCGAGTGCCCTGTAGATCAACTTCGATATCGGGCTGGGAGGCGTCTCGGTAGCAGGTCGAAGCTTCTGCACAGCAGAAAGAATGCGACGCTGCATCCTTGTGCTGATTGATTAGACGGACAGTCTGCAGACGCACATAGGTTCGGCAGCTGGGCGCTCCCTCCGTTCCCTGAATCTCGTTTACGTCGCGGTGGAGAAGCGGTCCTTTTTGATGTCGCACTCGCCTGGTATGGTTCTTTTTAGGTGTTGCTCTCAAAGGTTCGCAAGGTATCGGATTCTGTAGGGGTTGGTTGAGTGAAGCAGCGCATTCCGGGGGCGGTCCCGTTAGATGCATGATGGATGCTGCAATTACATTGACGCCCCGATATGTCAACACCGTCTCAAACGGCTGCTAACGCTAGGCGCACTTTCAAACCCGTCGGCGTGCATTTCACCGCATCCACGCAGAAGCTGGGTTGGCAGATGGGATTGTTAGGAACACGGCTCCCCTTGTCGTTGCCGATCCGCCCACTTGGGCTCTATGGCATCACTGCCAGACAAACTCAAAACGCCCGTTGTTGCTGCCCAAAGCAGGGTCTACGCTCAACACCGACTCTAAAGGAGCAAAGGAGGAGCCCTCCTGGGTCTCTAGTCTCCGTCGGGCGACCCTTTTGTCCAGCAATGGAATCTCTAGACCCAGGCACGTTCATACCGCTTATACGAGCGCTGTCAAAATCTTCATTCCATCTGCCAATAGCAAGCAAGACAAGCGGGCCAAGAATCTTGAGCTCGTTAGTAGGAGGACGCCGGCGGAAGACAAGCAAGCAAGCAAGCAAGCAAGCAAGCAATCAAGCCAAAGCCGCGCCACATCCAGCATTCAATACGATCCCGCCCCTTGACCGGCATATGAGGATGAACTGAACCCCTGTCAACTGACTGACTGGCAGATGAGTGCACCTACACCCGCACCCGCCTCGATACATGTGATCACGCTTTGGCGCTCTTCTCCAGGTGTTTCAGGGGCACACAGTTTCTCATTGTCGGTGCCCCTATTGCCAAGTGGATGTGCGTGACACTCCAACTGCTTCAACGGGCCGATATAAGTTCATGGCGTGGAATGCAGTTGTAAGGAGCCAAGGGAGCTGTCAGATTCCCTCCAGTCGAGTTGGATATCCATCACAGGTACCGAACTGGAGCCAGCGCGTTAGAGTTGCCTCGTCTCTTGCGGATGGATAGCTTGGCCTGTCCTATAGATGTGTTGCCGAGGTATCGTCGATCATGTACGTCGCTCTCCGGGGTAACTTGGTAAGCTGTGTGTGAAACAAGTGAATGCATTCTCAGGGGGAGACATACCTGACTGCTTTGTCTGCTTGGACGCCTGCCATCACAACGCCGTTCGTATTCCTATTTCACTGAGCCCGGAATGCTGGTCAGTATCGTGAAACGCCGGGTCCCTGTTGGCGGACAAGCGTCATCATCTCACGGTTGGCGTTGTTACTCGCGAAAGCAAACATCGACTATATCGCCACTCCATAGCCCTCATCTCTACGATTATATAGCATGGGTTCTGTCTTATGGAATATTTGTCATTGATGACTCAAAGATACTGTAGTCCGATTTTTCCTCTTTGGGGTAGCCCGCGTGGCGGCTATGAGCATCGTTGTCGCAGTATATAGTCGTTAGAGCGCCTCCCTCAGGATAATCACTAGTGAAGCAAACGTTCATGTCAGAAGAGCTTCAGCTGCGATGCGAATTCCCTTTCGACTGGATGGTTCCGGCTCGGCCGCAGCTCAACGCCACTTTGCTCTGTTTGCCATGTACAGGACTTAGTTGATCTTCTTCTTCTCCTCGACCGACCTAGACCCAGAGTCCTCTCCGGCAACGATAGTCCCATCTGGGAGAATCCTTTCCGTCTTTCGAACGTGACGAAGCACAAACGGATAAGCTAGATCGCAAGCAACCGCAGTGGCTATCAGGAAGACCCCCAGGGGCTGAAGAACGAAACCATGCGCTTCGGGCCAGTACCACCATAGCAGGAACGTCGTTACCGGAAGGCCCATCATGGTGCCAACAAATCGGCAGAACCTGGAAAGAGAGTCGAAGTTAGCTCCCATCACATTTCAGAATTGGGATACGGAAGGACATCTCGTCACGGTGCCAAGGATCAAAGCAAACAACGGCTCGATACAGAACCAAGGACCTGGGACCTAGTCTGGTTTGCTGTTCCGGGAAACAGATGCTCCAATCAGGTATCGAAGTTGGCGAAGCAACCCGAATCCCCGAGACCGATAGTCTCTGGATAAGTGAAGAGCGGAAACCTGTTGCAAGAGCCGAGTCGAAACCAAAGACGCCCGTCCTCAGACCACTCGGCCAGTCTTGGGGCTGAGCGATGCAAGCCGATACAAGCTGATACTCACCAAATGGAATAGCTCTGCCCTCCCGAATGACCGCGCTGCAGCAGCATGGCCAAGGCGGCAACACTGAAGCCCACCTGCGCCACGCCCGCCGACCAAAAGGCCAGTTCCGTCGTGTCGCGCGCCTCGAGACCCTTCCACGTCTTGCCCCATTTGAGGCCGTAGCCGCGGTGCGGCTCCTTGAGCCACCACCATACGAAGCCACCGTTGCCCGCGAGGCCAAAGATGAAAGTGATGGCCATGAGCAGCGGGATGTTGCGCGCCACCAGCGGCGACGAGGCAAACGAGGCGGGCGCCGTCTTGAGCGTGGCATAGAGCACGGGGATGTCGAGTAGCAGCCACAGCGTGAAGCCAAAGAACTCAATGGGGGCCTCGCACACCCAGAACGCGTAGACGACCTCCCACGAGAGGTTGAGGGCGAGCGGCAGCATCGGCGCCGGCGTCGCGTTGGTCGCGAGCGAGCGGCGGACCATGAGGACGTAGGCGGCCAGCCAGAAGAAGATGCCGCTGCCGAGACAGGCTGTTGATGCTGGGACGAGCCAGGCTGGCGCGGTAGATGGCGCCACGTCGGAAGAGCCCATGGTCGGCTTTCAGCGTCTCGGCGGTCTGGATATGGCGTATGATGAAGTTGAGAACTTTATGGTTCGCGTTGAAAACAGGGGTGTATGTTGGTGTTTGGAACTCCTGGATATATTGCTTTTGCCTGGCTGTTGAGATCCAATCGAGCGGTTGTCAAAGGCCCTCTTGCTTCTTCGAGGCCCTCTCTCAGCTTCCTGTCTGTCGATCAAGTGTTTGCACTTTCAAGGCTTCTTGTCTCATGCACACGTCGCGTCTCAATTCATTGTATGGAGCAACCTCAACCAAAACTGAGTGAGGTGGTGTCAGATCTGGTGATGCGGCGCACGTGGGGCTCAGGATGGCTTACCCTGTACATGGGCTTACACCAGAAGTTCAGCTGAGGTAGTAACATCATCTCGAACGACCGAGTGTTCCAATCTTGGGGCTCAAGTCACTTATGCCACTCTTGGTTGAGAGTCTAAGAGGGTTATCTCTGTCAATGACTCAAGAAATATAACTCATACAGTGTGACCATTGGGTTGTTCATTTTGCTAAGTGGCGACCGTCAAAGAAAAAGCGATGTCGTGAAATCCAATACAAGGAAAAACAGTATTGTCATGGTATTGATTAAAACATTGGATACGTAGACTGACTGTGATGGCCGTGGTGGCTCTTGTTGTCCACTAAGTGAGAGCACTTGGTCTTGTCCCGCTGATACATCCCATGTCTGCTGATTTAGCGAAGACTGTTCTGTGAGTCTACTCATCAGTAACAACTACTATCAAGTATATTGATTTCTTTTCACGAGCTCAAAGGTCATACTTGGCTGAGCTAGCTAGGTATATCTGGCAATATGTCTGCTGGTAGGAATCGTTGCTTAAAGGGCAAGACTCGGTGAAGCCAAATTGACTTGAGTCCTCACCAGGACCCATGAGTAGAGGTCTCTCCTATCGACGCATCCAACACTGGCTGTACGAGTAAGAGGCACCCCGAGTTTCTGTATAAATCAATCAATATTGCTCGAGTTGCAAATCTCAAGCACGACACGCACAAATACCAGTCAGTCATCTTCCATCTATTTTTAACGGAAACCACTTGGTATCTACTCACACACTCACACACTACACGCAATAAAGATTCGTGACTCTAGTCTCAAAACGCGCTACAGCTGTAAAGGGGTTCAATTCTCTCACTTACTACGCCGAGAGAAATCGTATGAATTACCAAAGTAGTTTCACACTCCACCCAAGGCTTCAGGACAGAGCGGCGCATTGTGCTTATAAGCTGCAGGTCAAGGCACATTGTCGCCGTCGAGAACCCTACAACGAATAGAACGAAGGCAAGACTGCTACCAAAGCCGTCGCAATAGTCTGTCATTTTTCTCATTTCGTCACGCCATCTCCAGTCGGTGTCAACAGGTAGATTGCATGCTACTTGCCATATTATTGTCACCCAGTCTAATAGGACATATGACTACAGGAAGCGAAGGAGAAGAAGCCCGACCATTGTCCCCTGTCCCAAATAGCAAGAACAAGTTTGGAATTCTGAGTAATGTCATGATAGATGAGTTTGGCTCGCCCGGTGGGATCATCGGCTTCCGCGGCTTGCGATGAAGTCTTCTGGCCAGTCTCCTACTTCCGAGGATGATTTAAATCTGGCCATGTCTGGTGACGCCTACTCTACTCTACATGGGCAGTAATTAGGTATTGGTCTTCATGGAGAGCTGAGTGAAGAGCACGTTGCCCGAGACAGCAATCCAATCCTGGCCAGTCGCTCACTTCGGCTGACAGGATGAAGCCTTGCTTATTGGCGATCGTGGTAGGTGGAGTGACTTGCACATGGATGTAGGGCAGAGGTTGGTAATGGGGAATGCGAGGTGATGACCAGAAACCGTCACCTAAGAGAAATGACCATTCATTGTTAGTAAATGACCTCCGTACTTATCGATCGCCAAGCATCAGGAACGGGACTGCAATTAGGGATTCCATTTGACCGAAAGACATTGTCAAGCTGTGACAAGGACCAGCACTAGTGCCATGCGGATGTGATCCATACCCACGCCGACGGACCTACTCTGCTCCTCTCACAGCATCGTGTTGATCCATCAAGCATTGTGGCAAAGGCCCCGGGCCTGGAGAAGATGACCACCGCCCCCTTGGTCTCCGCCGTTTCGGTCCCCGCCTCATGGCTGCCATTACGTACAACAGGCGTTGGGACGCGAAACAAGAAGTGGTTACTGGCTCCGGAACAGAAGGGGGCCCGCGTGCTGGAGCCCGCTTGGACTGCTCCATTGGCGATGATGGATGTCCAAGCACGATAGGAGAGTTGCATGCCGAGGATCAATGGAGATGGATGGAGAACATACGTACATACGGAGTAATTACAGTACATACATACGCAAGGATATGTAGATACGTAGATGGATGGACTGCTTCATACAATCAGTTCACGACGGCAATCACTTGATCAACGCACGCTGAGAGTGGCTTATACATACATACATACATACATGGAAGAACGCCGATCATTGTTGGCCCGGGCCGGTCTGTCTTGGAGTAAAAGCGGGCTGCCCGGCACGGAGCGGCTTACAGAGATGCATTGCACAAAGCACCGATGCATAAAATAGCGCCAAGGGCACTTGTCTGCATTCTCTGTAATGCAGCAGGGGGATGCCTGCGCTGCTGCTAAGCAGTTGGTGGTGCTCCATCTCTCGAGTTATCGTGTAGGACCATGATACTGGAATGGACCCAGTCGAGCGCCACGAGCCTACGGTGTATTACTGCTCGTACCCAGATACTCACATGCCTGCCGGCACCACACTGCATCGCCAGAAGCGGGTACAGCTGCTCAAAGAGACACGGAACGCATCGTTTGAGCGGTTCCGACCAGACACTCGTGCCAAGAGGCCAACGGTGAGGGCCGAAGGAGCGCGGCAGGACCATCAAGAGATCAAGAGGGATCCCAAGATGGCGCCACACAACGCTTCGGAAGAACAGACGAGAGGGATTTTAGGAGCAGTTCATCTCGTGTTTTCAATGTCATTCTCACTCTCACTCTCACTCTCATTTTAGCAAATGGTTTTGCTGCCGGCCGCGGGGAAGCAGAATGACGCCTCTGCGACGATCCATCTCAGGCAATCCGGAGGCGGCAACAGTACTTATTAGCGGTACGGGACCCCCCCAGGATCCGGGATGGACTCCGGAGAGACCCACAGCGCAGGACGGATGAAGCTTTTTGGGGGATCGCGGAGAAGGCAGGAAGGGTCTCGGCGGCGCCCGGTTTTATTCTGACAAGCTGGATTGCTTGACGGGTTAAATGGAAATAGATGTGCTTTTTCATGGGGAAGCAGAACCCTTTGCAACGAAGAGATCTTGGCATGAACAATGTCCCACGGGGATAATGGATTCCATGGTGTAAGAGAAAGTCTGTAGGCGAGCCAAAGCATGGCGGCGGCCCACCGCAATCCCAGTTGGGTGGATACGGCGAGAAAGAGGGTCGAGCATACATGCTGTAGCATGATCAGGCAATGGCCTCGAATGACTGAATGAATGGATGAATGGATGAATGAATGGGCACAGAGCAGCACTACAGTACGGCGGCCCTCTGCCGGCAATGTTGCTGGGCTGGTTGGCTGGTTGGCTGGTTGGCTGGTTGGCTGGTTGACTACAGTACAGATTAGTTGATCTTGGCGAGGAGCGCTGATGCCGTCAGCGGGTCGCCTCCTTGGAATGATCGCTCGCTCCACCCACACAACTCTCGCCCGCAACAGGCACAGTAGGAGGGTGGCAGAGTGGCAGAGTGGCAGAGTGGCAGAGTAAGGTGAGGCAAGTGACAGTGCGCATGTGCAAGCTTGTGCAGGTCCAAAAGGTATTGGTAGGATAGAAAGTAAAGTAAAGCAAAGAAAAGCATAGAAAAGCAGAGCAGGGCAAAGCAGCAAAGACGACGAGACAGAACGCCAAACCCCCCCTGGTCGCCATCTCCTTCTGGAAACCGCCTAGAAGGGATCGCGGCTCCGTCGGACAAGGATGGGCTCAGGTTTGGTGCAAGCCACCTCCGACATTGAGCTGCAGAGAGGCACCGAGTACATTGTAGACTACTATGTATGTACAATAGACTATCCTCTCCGTGGCACCGTGGCTACTCATGCGAGCCAAGTAAAAGCCAAGCGAGGCACTGCCAGAGCGGTCCCGCTCTTGGATCTTCAATGGCAATGGATGGGATTGGCCATCTAGGCCGACTCGGCCGCTTGGCGTTTCTGTTTTCCCCCCTTCCAACCATACTGCAGAGTACATGGTCTATCTAGTCAGATACATAGTATAACTTGGTACATGGCTACTCGAAACTGTGCCTGCGGTACAGATTACCTACGGCTAGTTTGACGCGTGCCAGCCATGTGTGTTTGGATGGGGCATCGCAATGCAGCTACTGTAGGTACGTTGCTTGGAAACCTAGGTACCTAGGTATTCAAGATGCCATTTCGTCTTGGCCGTCCGAGTATGTTGTACGGGTACGGGTATGGGAATGGGTACGGGAATCCCCCTCCCCCCCTCCCCAATTGGAAGACGACTCTGCCTCTGTCTGCCAGGCCGATGCCTCCCTTGCGTAATGGGACGATCGATTGATAACCAAAAGCATAAACAAGAGTCAGAGCTTGAGAGCCTCCACTGCCCAAGGTACTTATCTCGAGCGCCCAGCAGGGGGCCCGCCCGCTACGGTAGGCGCGGCGATCGCCTCTAGTCGGCTTCCTCTTCCTCGCCGCGCCGGGGTTTGACCGCGGCTCCGTCAGAGCTGCCACGACTTGCCAAGGACTCCCCAAGCTGCTGCCCTCGACTCCGCGCATCTTTCTCCGGCAAAAGCCAAGCATCATCGTCCCACGGTAGCCCCGGCTCGCTCGGACTGTGGCCGCGAGCCCGAATAAGGCATCGAATACGTAACAGGTACAGATTATGCATCCACAGAACATCATCTTCTCCAAGACGAGAGCTGCCTGCTTGCCTGCCAATGCCTGCCAATGCCTGCCAATGCCTGCCCGCTTCCGCTTCCGCTTCTACTGTATACTTCCACTTCCACTTCCAAACCCCACGAGCCCATCGGCCTCCTCGTCTTCCAATTCGCCCTCGCCGCCCCTCCCCATGGAGAAACGACCGACGGCTGCGATTGATTGATTGGGATTGGGGCTGCTCACGGCCTTTGCAATGGTCAAGTCTATCCTATCCCATCCATCCTTGCCCCCAGCACCCAGCACTCAGCACCCGGCACCCAGCACCCAGCTTGAAAGGGTCTTGGTGGTCAATGGGGATTCTCCCGCGCCGCTCCACCTTGGCAAGATTGCTGCTGCTTCTCCATAGTAGCCACCCTGATTAGGAGAAAACACAGCAACGGCCTTGCCGCTCAACTCATCGCCCCAGACATTGTACTATGTAGACCAGGCTCCATTCGTGGGGCTTGCTTGGAGAGGGAATTCTCAAGGCTTCAGCACAGGCCGTCCGTCTCCCACAAATCCCCTCACCCTCTGGCTTTATAAGCTTCTTCTTGCACTACTACAACGCCTACCTCTTTGCTTTATATCCTCCCTCTCCCTCTCTCCCTCTATTCTCTCTCCCTCCTCATCTCCCCTCGCCCTCCTCCGCCCCCTCCAGTGTCATCCTTGAGTCGTCCTCCTCTTCAACCTATAATCAGTTCTTGTATACGCTCTATACCGACTGTTACAGCAGTCACTCGAGCAAAAGAGCTTCCTTGCTCCTTTATCTAGTCAAGCCTTGACGGCATGAACAAGAGTCTTTGAAAGACTAAATCCAACCTTTAGCAAGAAAGAAAAGAGAGAGAGAGAGAAAGAGAGAGAACCCCGTCTCCCCCCGGGACAAACTTCCACAATGTCTACGTACCAGAACGGCATCTACTCGGCCGACCACGGCCATGACACCAGCAAGTCCAGCAGCAATGAAAAGGTCGACAAGGAGGCCAACGAGATGCTCGACATCCAGTCGGCCACCTTTACGCCGGCCGACAACGCCTTTGGCGGCAACGGCGGCAAGACGTTTCGTACCATGTCGAAATGGGACTGTGTCTTTGCCCTCCTGACGAACCAGGTCGGTCTGGGTGTGCTATCTCTGCCCGGTGTCCTCAAGGTGTTTGGCGTTGTCCCCGGTATCATTGCCATTATCGGAATCGGTGCGCTATCCTGGTATACTGCATTTGAGCTCAAGCAGTTCTACGGAAAGTACCCGCACGTTCTCAACGTCGTCGACATGTGCAAGGTTGTCGGCGGAAGGCCGCTCGAGATTGCTGCTGGTCTGGGCCTGTTGATCCAGGTCATCATGACCGCCGCCTCGGCCGCCGTCACTCTGTCCATCTCCTTCAACACCATTAGCGGCCACTCCCTGTGCACCGTCGGCTTCATCGGCATCGGCTGCCTCTGCTGCTGGATCCTCTGCCTGCCTCGCACTGCCAAGTTCGTGTCCTGGAGCGGTATCCCCTGCTGCGTTAGCATCATCGCCGCCGCTCTCATCGTCATCATCAGCCTGGGCGTCAAGAACCCTACCGCCGCGCCTCCCAACTGGAAGAAGCAGATCAAGGTCGTCGGCAACCCCACGTTCCGCGAGGGTCTCAATGCCTGCCTCAAGATCTGCTACGCCTACTCTGGCAACATCAACTTTGTGTCCTACATGGCCGAGATGATCGACCCCGTTCGGGACTTCAACTTTGCCCTGGCCTGGCTCGAGATTGCGTCCATCACCTTCTACGTCCTCGTGGGCATCGTCATCTACTGCCTTGCTGGCGAGTATACCGTCTCGCCCGCCCTTGGCTCCGCCGCCGAGAACATTGCCAAGATCGCCTACGGAATCGCCCTCCCCGCTATCCTGTCGACTGGCCTGGCCTTCGGACACACCGGAATCAAGTACATGTACGTCGAGGTCATGAAGCTGATTGGCGCCTCCCACCAGATGACGGATAACAGCGTCAAATCCTGGGGTGTTTGGACCGGCCTCGCCACTCTCTTCTGGGTTCTGTGCTTCATCCTCTCCAACGCCATCCCCGTTTTCGATTCCATCTTGTCGATTGCCTCCGCGACGACCATTTCCTGGTTTACCTTTGGCTTCAGCGCCATCTTCTGGTTCCACCTGAACAAGGGCCGGGCGTTTAGCAACTGGAAGAAGATCACCCTCGCCTGCCTCAATGTCTTCCTCATTCTCATCTCCCTCTTCATGAACGGAGCTGGTCTGTGGTCGTCCATCACCGAGCTCATGGACATCTTTGCCTCCGACAGCAGCAAGGTACAAGGCGTCTTCTCCTGCGGCTCCAACTCCATATTCTAGAGAATGCCGTCATCACTCGTCGGCCGGGAGCCCCCGTTTCTTATTAGCTGTGTTGTTTAGCTGTTTCCGTTACTCCTCTGCGATTTCTGCGAGTCACCCCTGTTCTTTGGCTGAGCGATTTTACCACCTGTATGTATATATATACCACGTGTGTCAGTATATAGCCCAAACCGTTATATAAGAGGATTCAGACTTCGGTTACTCAAGGCTTCTTCGTGACGCCGCCTCCCCTGTCTCTTCTGCCGCTCCCTGTCTTTTCGTGGCATTCCCTGCCACTTCTCTGCGAAAGCCCACATTACCAAGGCCGCCATTACGTGACGAATACTCGGACTCGCCTTTGCCAAGAGAAACCGGTCTGATTATCCAACGAGGTGGTGAGCTCGGCTGGGTCACAGTGGATCGACGTTGAATAAGAGTTTTCCTAATGCCGGCTTTTGGCGGCCTGTGGGGCACATCTGGAGGAATCGAGCGGGGCCGGCAAAGAGCCGCACAGCCCAGCGAGGCCGTAGAGCTGATGGGAGCCAGGCTGAATGGGCTGAATGGGGCCATCATGACTAGCCAGAAACATCAGAGCTGGGCTTCACGAAGGTGCTGAGGGACGCGGTGCGCCGAAACATGGCACGAGTGTGCACCGCAAAGGGCTTCGTGCACCGGTTTCGAGTAAGGGATATCCCCGCCACGACACCTTCTGACTCGATCAATCACGTTCTCTGCATGCTCTGTGTGTGTTTTGACTGAGTGTGCCCCTGTCTCATCACATACGGAGCCGGCCCGTGCGGTGGTGAGGCCGATATTAGCCGGCTCGGCGCCGGTCTTGGCAGTCTGGCATAAACATGACGACGCAAACCAGCCTCTGCATAGTTTTATGCAAGCCAGGTGCTATCGTTCTCCACATACCGAAATGCACAATTACTTGCTTAGTCTGATCGCATTGGAATTCTGCATGGTCCGGTGTACCACTAAGCTCTAGATATCTAATATGTAATTGTTATCCCCTTGGATACTATGAGGCTACGTTCCTGTGCCGAAAGTAATTCAAGCCAATAAGCGACTGATTTTAGCATCACGACGTGCGTGTCATTGATTGCCTGTGAAGCAGCTATGTACGGCAATCTAGTCTCACGGCGTCTGAGGAGATAGCCGCTACCCCGTAGATAGGACCAACGGCAACTGTTTTCTGACATATCATCTGGCCAATCACCATCACATCTCTTCATATATTCTTCCTTCTCTTCATGACACTGTTGATACCTAACAAGCAACAACCCAAGCTACATCCTTCAAACGCCATCAACCATATTCTTCTCCATCTCAAGTTAAACTAGCCTGGCATTGCTCCGCTTGTCATGACAAGAAGGAAATATTAGGACGCCAATGTCCCTGTTGTGCTCACTAAGATGCATGTCGCTGGCGGAACTCGCACCTAGTAAAACCCTCCTATACCTCCGTTCAATTTCATGTTTCTTTGTCTAGCTCCAGTTCCTCGGGGTTAAGAACTAAGTAGAGACCGAGTGTTGTCCAAGTAAGGTGTGGTAAGGGTGCCATAGGGCTAGAGCATCCTATGGATTTCTTTTTCCCATAGAATATGGGGAACCGGCATACCGTGGGTTTGTTCAAGACCCTATCGGTTTGAAGATTTGGTTAAACTAAAGCCCAAGGATATTCGGGGGGTGGTCAGACACTCTGTTCGTCACGTGCTCCTAATCCGAGCATGGACATGTGAAATCGGATCTCTGGTTACCTACCTACCTAACTTACCTACTAAACCATGTTACCCATGTCGCTCTTACATCACCCCAACTGATCGTCTTCGCTCAAGACTTTGCGTCTACTTTCATTGCTCAACATTGCCCGGCATGTCGCTCGCCGTTTCCGCGTCGGGGTTTACAGTGCCTCATAACGCTCAATATACGGCAAGGCAAACACTCGTAACGCACTTGTCTCATATTAGCATGCCGATCCCTTCACGGACAAGTGCTCGATTACTGCAGCATGCCCGAATTCTTTTTTCTTCCTTTTTTTTTTGGCGTATGGCGGTTGGCTGTTGTCGGCGCGACCTATAACATATAGGGAGCATGCGTCTCTTCAACAGTCCTCACTGCAAGCTTTCTCAGGCCAGCCTGTATGTCTTGCCAGAGCATGTTGTGTACTTGACGGATACTGCGCATCGGGCCAAGATGTTCGTTGCCTGGATCTACCGCAGGAGCCTTGTTATTTGATCTGTCCCGCTTTCCAGACACTTCGGTTGTAGTCTGTTGATAAGTTTCTGGCATCCAACAGCTCCCTGCCTGGTGCAGCCTGCTTGACCAGGTGAGTCCCTTCCTTCGTTCCCATACATTCGAAAAGGAGCCTATCAGCCCGGTCGTTCACGCGGTTTTGAGAAATCGGTCCGTATCATCTTGAGTTGGAAGCCTTTATTCCCGTGCTCTCTTGTTGTATATGTACAATCCGTCCAGTCCCGGTCGCCGTGTTCTCGTGGACAATTCTAGTTGCTTCGCGCACCGTCCTTGGACTCCCTCAGCTCGTTCATCTTGGCAACTCGCTTCTTGAACTCGTCGTATTGGCACTTTTCGTAGCTGTGTCGCTCATCCTGCCACCGGTTCTGTGAGCACTTTCCACCCTGTCTTGTTCTACCAGGCGGCCCATAGCAGGGGGGGCAGTCACGGGCCGCCCATACGTCGAGGACTCACCGAACACTTCCAAGGCGCGTACCAGGTCTCCCGTCGGCACTTGTTGAGGGGGATCAAGAGGTGGCCGCAGCTGTCTCGGTAGGCGATGGGGAGGCGCGCATCGCGCATCTCCTCGCGGGTCGCTTCTGTGCGGGGTTAGCAATTGAGGCCGGGAGAAAAGACGCCGTGGAGTGCCCCGGAGGAACAGACGTACGCCGCGGCTCGGTAGACGTATCGGAACCCATGTTGCGGAATCAATTGGGCCTCTTGAGGATTGGGGTTGCTGTGATGCAGAGCTGTGGTGAGGTTGCTCATCGGGTCAAGGTCGGCAGTTACCGTTTTGGCGCCTTGCACGTCAGGCATAAAGGAAGCCGCGCCAATCAGAGGTCACGAATTACTATCGCGATGGGTACAGAGGTACTTTTCCCATGGTATTTTGGTAGAAACACCATGCAGATGGACTACAAGCATCGTCCAACTTCTCCCTTTTACGCATGTGACCGGGCCGATGCATAGAAACGTTAACCTCTGCGCTTCCGTGTACTTTTTAAATCCCTACTTCAATGGCTCAGTCGGGATACGGTATCGGACTCAGTGAGCATTGGGTCCCATCACACTTGATTCTCATACGATTGTGAAGGAACAGCAACGTCAAAAGGGAACCAGCCTGACACAGTGTTTTCGAGTTGATGGATCAGCTAAGAGCCTCATTTACATCTATTTGTTTCGAACTCCAATCTAGTGTATTCTATACGAGCTTTCCCACTCAAGTCCAATGGTGCCACTCCAGCCCCTCTCGGTACTCATACCCCGTCTGCGGACCTTCGGCAGCAATAATGTACCCGTCCGCGCAACGACTGAACTCGACCTTTACTTGTTGCTCATAGAAGACGTCGTACTTTTTGTCCAAGGCATCCTTCAAGCTCGAGACATGGCCTCCCGGGTGCAAGACCTTCCAGGGCTCAATGCACGTTGCGCCTTTGCAAGATTTCAAGACCATCATAAGCGAGTCTAGACGGTCCACCACTCTAGAAACTGTCGTGCCCAGAAGCAGCGTTTCGTTGGAAGTACCGTTGTTCCTCCCTGAGGGGAATAGATTCCGAACTTGACGGGGATCCGTCTGCAGTCTGTTAGCATCCAGATGATGTGCGATTGAAGCGAACATACCTCGAGATCATACAGCTCATGCTCGTTGCTGCACCAGGAGGAATAGTACAAGTTGTAATCCTTGTGTACTAGTCGGACCCCCTTGTAGGTGTTGTTGGGCATTGTGATTTGGCCCTTGCCATCTGTGATTGTCAGCCAAGGTGATCAGAAAGACGCAGATGGACATGAGACGAACCAAAGCCGCCCTTCAAGCCCTCGGCTATTGCCCTTCCCCAGTACTCAACAGCAACGTGTTCGTTCCTAGTCGCTGCTGTCTCTTTACTGTGGTCCAAGGCCGCGATGGGGGCACCGTCAAAATCTTTCCGCTGCTCTATTCCCGCAAGCTTGAGCAGTGTCGGCGCCAAGTCGATGTGGGTTGTTACTGTTTCCTCCACAGAGCCCGCAGCCACGCCCGGTCCTCTCACAAAGAGAGGCACGCGGATATCCTCGTCGAACCCGCATGTCTTACCTGGGGGCAAGCGATGCTGGCCCATGTGGAAACCGTTATCAGACGTAAAGATGATGTACGTATCGTCTAGTATCCCAGCTTCGTCTAGCTGATGGACGACTTTCTCAACAATCTCATCAACTCCCTGCAGGGATTGGAGGCGTGCTCTGTAGTATTCATCCAGGTATGACACAGCGTCGTCACCAAGCTTGGTTAGGTTCTTGACCCAACTAACACCGCTAGGCTACAGGTCCTTATTAGTATGAATTGTTGAGAACTTCGGGCAATCATGGAGACCTACCTTGTCAGGGTTGAAGCTCTCAGATCGAGGTACTTTAACGCCTTCGAAGAGGTGCGAATGTCTTTCCAGCGGGATTGGAATTGTCATCAGATTACCTCCTCCAACCGCATCAATATTGGAGTGCGGGGCAATAGGAGCAATAGTGAGGAAGAAGGGCTTTTTGGAGTCGATCGCCTCTTCGAGAAGCTCGTGAGAGTACTCCGAGATGAGATCGGAGGTGTGCTGCCCGCGATGGTGCACCGGGGGTTCGCGATTGCGCTGGTAGATGGGGTTAAGGTAGGAGTACGTTCCGGGGTCAAGGAGGAAGTTTGTCCCAGTCCATCCGGCAGGATATGGCTTGTCATAGTTTTTGGTTGTATGGGCATTAAAGAGCTTCCCAGTGTAGTAAGTTCCATAGCCGGCTTCCTGTAGCCAGACTGGCAGATAGTTCTCGTTGAGGCCCCGATCAACAAACTTGGGGTATCCGCCTTGTAAATTGGTCAGCATTCTTCTTTTTCTTACTTCCTTTCAATCTTTTGAAGGAAATTCTAGTATCTTACCATAGGGTGGGTTAACGTCAGTTACGTTGGTGTTGTGCGGCTGCTTGCCGGTCCAAAGGGCAACACGAGACGGACAACAGACAGCCGTCGTGACAAAGTGGTTGGTGAAAGAGGCTCCCTCGTCGATAATGTGCTTTTTCAGAAGCGGCATGTAAGACACGGAGTCCAACAGGGCATCCTGATCGTCTGTGATGATGAAGACAATGTTGCGATGTTTTGCAGATGGCGACGACGGCGCAGGGTCGTCAGGTAGCACTGCTTGGCATTTCGTATGTGGCTTCGAGAGAACGGCATCCGAAAAGATTGAAGCGGCAAGCCACCCATGGTTCAGATACTGATGGTACCTCATTGTGGCGATGTTGTAACCGCAGATGTTGAGCCCAAACTAGAACCCAATCGCTGTAAAGGCACAAGTAGACCAACGCTTTTAACCTCAACTCTTGCTCGAATTCAAAATGCGCTCGCAGCCAGATTTATAAACTCTACGGCCCTTGAACTCTCATTCAAACGGTTCCAACGGCTCATTCACACGAAGCACTCCGAAAGACGGCGATCTGCAAGTAACGTGGGGAGTTCGTTACCCCGGCCGCTTGCGCAATCGACTTGAGGATGGCGTCAAAGCTAAGATATCGCAGCACAAAGCCGGGTCGTTACCAACCATTGCTGCACAGGTCCACAATGACGCGCAGGCAGCATTTCGCAATTGCATTTTGATTACGAATATCCTTTTCAGAACAGTGCACGGAGGACCGAGGGGGGGGAATGCACCAGTAACAGCGGCGGCTGGACATCGTGATACCGAATTGCCGCGGTATCGAGTGTGATACCGCGATGCATTGGGCTTCTTGCATCTGTACTACTGGTTCCTTGCATTCATCGGTTGACATGGCCATGTAGAGCATAGATCTCGACCGGTCGATTGTCTGAAGACGAACTCTCTTGCTGCTCGGTAACTTCGTCATGGCCTTGATTTGTAGAAGAATGTTGTGGTTTTATCGCGCATGTCAACTGCAAGCACCCAGATTTGAGTCAAGGGTTCGGTTAACGATTCCCCGATGGGTTCATGGACTACACATTATTGAAAGAGGGTATCTCAGCGAATAGCCTCTTGGCGAATAGTCTCCCATCTTATCTCGTCTGAGCAGCGTGATTTTGAGACTTGAAGATGAGTCACAACCAGCGAGCAGGAGAGAATGTCTTGGAGGATGAGAAAGGAAGAGTGAGGATTGGTGCTTCTAAAAACATATGAACCTATCCTAGACCTTATGGCTAAACAGTTGTCGAATGATTGGCACCCGGAGAGATTCACCTGTATCATCTCGAGCCAAGCTGGAGACGGTCTGCCTTGCCCTCACCTCAACCAACTCATCGCCTTCCATGTCGTCCAAATGATCAATCCTCAACTTGTCCAATCATTCATTCCCTGAGTCCCGATGCCCAAGGACGTCTCCTCTGCTAATCCCAAACGCACACGTCCCCCGGGAAGCGCTTATGCGACCCTTCACGCTCCACCGCGATCTATTGGCCGTCGCGCTTCCAAGCTCACACGCGCCGCACACTTGACGGCGCGCACGCCAAACAATTCGATCCGCACAGCTTGAAACAATCGTGAGGACGGAACAAGTGTCGCAGATGAGCGGCGGTCATGTGGGTTCGCGACACGTAGGAGACCGTTGTCAGCGCAACCAGAAGTTGGAGATGTCTGGGCGCGCATGCAGGACGTGTTGACCGCGAGCGTCATGGCGAGGATATAAAGCCCGTAACCAGATGGTCTAGTCCTCATTAAATCCAATGCCTCTTGTCTGTTATTAGCTGTCTCGTTATTTTTTTTTCTTCGATTTATATCATCACTGTCTTTTGCATCATTCTACAAAGGCGACTCTCGTTACAGCCTTCTGTTAATCATCATCTTCGACTTACACGTCAATACACATACATACAACCAACAATTTATACCCCAGGCTCTTCAAGCCTCTCGAACATCTTTGTCTTTCTCTACTCAAACAACCAAACCATGTCGAGCAACATCATTGCCTGGCTCGTCCCCACAGCCCGCGGCTCCTTTGCCGACAAGGCCACCAACCTGCCCTCCAACAGCTTCCGCGCCGTCTCCTCCACAACCTCATCCCCCATCCTCGCCGGCCGACTCCCCGACCTCGTCTCCAGCCGGCCGTCCCAGGCCCTCCAGCTCTCCTTTGACCAGCCGCCCAAGCGCCCGGGCTCCTTCGTGCTCGGCGCCGACCCGGCCCGCTGCGACGTCGTCCTGCCCGCGCTCCCTGGCATCGCCGCCGCCCACTGCGCGCTGCGCTTCGATGCCGAGGCCCGGCTCGTGCTCGACGACTTCTCCAGCGCGGGCACCCAGATCTGGTACGACTGGGAGAGCAACGGGGACCGCTGCGACTACTCATGGGTGCTCAGCAGTGGTTATGCCCACGGCTTTCCCAACTTGGTGCGGCGCATCATCCTCGATATCCAGGGCGTGCGCTTCCAGGTTGTCGTCAACGATCACTCGTCCGACTGGGATGCATACCGGGAAAAGGTCGAAAACTTCTCCCAGCAGCCTGCTTGGTTTGACAGTCTCAGTTTGGGGTGGGATAGAGCCTCAGTTGCGCCGGTCGCACCACTCTTCTCCTCGGCTCCCTTGTTCAAGCACATTCTGGTCAAGACCCTAGGTGAGGATCCAGTAGGGGACGTATATCTGTGGAATCTCGCCAGGCCATGGGACCCAATGGTCAAGGCTGCTGCTTAATTCGCCTGTGACTGGGGGTCATGTTTGCATCGCTCTTCGGTCCAATCTGGTGCATGATACGAGGCGTTGGATTTGTGTTTTCTTCCCTTTCGGCTTCTAGTGTAGCGAGTCTGTTCAATCGAAATGAGACGCCCGGTAGGCCGTGGTGACAAGTTCACTCATTATTCAATCATGGTATCGCACAACTCCTAGCTTCCTTTGAATCATATGTCCTGTCCCTCCAGCTCTCTCAAGTCATCGTCTACCGCCAACGCCTTCCTCTTCGCCTCCTCGTCATCCTGCATCTCCTCCTCGTCTGCCGTGAAGCGCGTCATACTAAACTCTGGCACCCTGCGCCTCTCCCGCTTGAAGCCGCCCTTCTTGCCCTTTCGCAGCTTGGCCATCTCCGCCTCTTCGGCCACGACAGTCTTCTCGCCCTTCTTGTCCAGCATGGTGCCTTCCAGGCTGAGGTAGCTGGTCTCGCCGCTGGTCCCGACGTCAAAGTTTCGTATCCTGAAGCGAATCTTGCCCTTGACCTTTTCGCCGCTCCCGTCGGCCCAGAAACCCGTGCTGTGTATCTGTCGTACGACGCCGTGGTCGTCGGCCGTGATGACCGAGGCCGTCTCCTCGAACCCATTGGCGTCGGGCGACTCGTTGGGAACCCATTTCCATGAGGGAGGCAGCCGGCGGGCTTCGATCGAGGCGTTGAACTTGCCGAAGCAAACGACACCAATGTGTCCCTCGGTCTGGAGGTTGATGCTTCCCTCCATCCAAGCTCCGCGACTCGGCACAAAGAGGTCGACATCAGCAGTGATCCAGCCGAAGCCGACAGCAGCCTCGTCGCGGGACATGACAGTCGTGGGCGTCTCGTCGTCCAGAGCCGCACCGTTCCGTCCGGGCTTCTCGCCAAACGCCACGTTCCTGTAGTCGAGCAGGACGCCTCGGAGCGAGGGCACGTACTTGTTTTGGAGGTGTCGCAGGTGCTGATCCTGGCAGTTGGTCACAGGCTGGGCCCAGCCGATGGGGTACAGAGGCTCGTAGAGGGAGACGGTTTGGGTGAAGAAGGGGAATTGAGGGTTGGCAGGGATGTCGGGAGGCTGGTGAATCTTGGACTTGGAAGTTTTTGAAGGGGCCTCGTCAACGTCCATAGCGTCGGGGTCGGCAGGCGAGGCATCTTGCTCGGCAGCGTCAGATTCCGGCTCGGTTTCTTGCTGTTCCGTCTTTGACTTCTTCTTCTTCTTGCCCTCGGACTTGCTTGTCGCCTCGTCCGTTGGCTCTGCCTCTGCATGCTTCTTGCTGCGCTTCTTCTTCTTATCCTCATCGGCAACCTCCCCGTTTCCACTCACATCCTCGGCAGCTTGGTGCTTCTTCTTCTTGTGTTTCTTCTCGGGCTTGGCCTCGTCGGCAGTAGCGACTGCCTCTTCCGACTCTGCCACCTCATCCTCGACATGCTTGTCCTTCTTGCTCTTCTTCTTCTTCGACTTTTCCGTCTTTGCGTCGCCAGCTTCGCCTTCGGCGTTTGGCACGGAAACGCTCTTGGACTTCTTGTGTCTCCTCTCGCTGTCGACGGCGGCCGCGTCCTCCTCCTCACGCGCACGCTTCTTTTCCTTCCTGGACTTCTTGTCGGACTTGGGAGTCACAGGCTCCGGGGAGGCAATTGGTGCCATTGCTGCTGTGCTCGAGCCGTTGGCCGCGGTGGTTTTCGATTTCGCGACGAATCCAGAGAAGGATGGCAGGAAGGTAAATTTTTTTAGCCCGACGTTATCGATAAGAGCATGAGCTCACGTTGGTGAATGGTGGGGTCTGGATCTTTCACCAAGTCAACCTAGCCTACCCTATACTACATTGAGAGAATCTTCAGAATTTGGTCAACCCCGGAAAGCATGCCGATAAGGTCATTAACTTGGTATCTTTGTGAGATTTTTCATCATATTGGTAATGACTTTATATTTGAATGGTATCCTGGTCTTATCGATAATTTCCAAAATTGTATCGTGCTAACCTTCTGTTTCTTAGCATATCCATGTTGTAACATCTTGCTCGAAAGAACTAGTAAGACTCCAAGAGGTGGGTGATTAGTACGTGTCCAGTTTACTATACCAATTCGCATAAAGACGTAACCTCACATAAGAAAATTCACAAGGAGCAGCGAGATCACAACGCCCACAATATCATTCAATTTAGCATTGAACCTGGCGCAAGTACCGAGATTTCTTACTGCGAGGCTGATGCACACATTTAGCACCATTCACTCAGGCCGCTCATCCCGTAGGCAATGCCATTCCATTTCGCACGAACGGATTCTGGCAGTCCTGGTGGATGAGATCGCAGTCTAAAGCATCTTATGCTAGAGGTGATTTCGCTCCACAGTTAAGGGGTAGCAGAATCGCGGGGATGAAACCATCGTGTCTCGGGACGGTCCTCACTGACACTGGACCGCGCGCCGAGATCAGCGCCGCGGTTGATGAGCCAGATCTGATACCCGAGATGAGTGTTGAGGCGGGGATGTTGATCTCAGAGTAGCATCCAACGACATGGCTCACATCTTAGTATCCATCTTTGACTACGATCGAGAACATGTACCTTGCCTGTCTACGTTCGAATAGATGGAAGCGTGTCCGTCCATTGCCATCTGCCTGCATTGACACATACTTGAAATTCTACCGCCATTACAGTGTCAAGAGTGTCCATCTTCGATGGCAGGATTCTGGCCGACTTCCCCGGCATCGGCGTCGAGTACTGCCATTGTCGGCCTATCGAAGCGGATCAATCTTGGACTGGTCCAGAGATAACCCGGAGTCATGAGCCTGCAGCAAGGCTGCCCAACACCAGCGCCGTCTCAGAGACGGCCTATATAACATGAGCTACGCACTTGACCGGACGTTGAACTAGACGGTAGACCGAACAGAGTGCTGTCAAGACGGGATTAGGCTGCCACGCGCGTCGTTGCCCCTGGGCCAGGGAAAGGCCTTGGACAAAGATGACAAAACAATCATAACGTCCGTGATTCTGGGAAGCCAGCCACACAAAACAGAGTTTTGACTAAACACGAAGACGGCCAACAGGGAGAGGCGGAATGCGCCTCACCCTGCAGGAACAGAATACCAATAAGGGACAATAGAGGCGCAGACGCCTCGGGCTTAGGCGGTGGAGAGCGCGGTCATGACAACTCCTGCATCATCAATCCAGCGCATGTAACCGAGGGTGGCTTGGGTGAAAGAATTGGTTCCGAATCGCGCGTAGCGGCATACGCACGTACATGATGGAAATTTCTCTCATGTGCTAAGGTGCCAGAGGCCTTGGAAAAGACAAAGCGAACGGGTTTGTGGGCCAACCAGAAACTGTGCGGTATGGCCACAACACTGTGCAGACTTGCAGCTCGGTCTAAGTGTCTGCATCGGCAGCCAGACGATTATTTCCGTGGATATAGGTGCTTCTCTGGCACATATTATAAAGCACCATACTGTAAATTGCACGCATATTGGCCGACGACATGATTTCGGACCGCTCTTGTAAGGCATCTGTAGCCACTTCAAAGTCCTCAAGAGGGATCGACGACTGCAACGCACCCAGGGCACCCACAGCGATCCGCAACTCCAACAAACACACGCATCAGTCTCTATACTGTGCCCCGCCTGGACGTCCAGATACTGTATGTACAATCAGCAGTCTGTCGGTGGCTCCCTTCTGTTGCCCGCGGAGTCGGTGTGCGCTGCCAGCTTCCCTGGAAACTTTGTAGCGCACCATCTCGACCCGTCCTTTTAGCCGGTTTTCAGCACACCAGATGGAGGCAGATGGCGGCCAATCAAGGAATTGACGTTCGGGACCTTGCATTATCACCAGTGGAGTGCAGCTGCATCGGACCCGTTGCGGTCGAATCAGAGGCGCACGATCGCCGAGTCTCCCTTGGCTTGGGAGAGAGAAACAGAGGCCGGCAACGTGGAAATCGACGTGCCTTGCGACTAATGCACGAGCGCAAAGTTTGATGCCTCGAGAGGATCAAGACACTGCTGCCACGCGTTCCCTCGACGTGGACGGATGGGCCAGGGAGGTCAGGGTGGGCATGTAAGTGATGTACAGTACATATCACTCTGCAAGGTACTTTAGGTACCGACGCGTTGTGAGGCTGATTACCTAGGTATCTACCTATGAGAGGTTGCCTGCTTGGCTCTTTGTCATTGAGGACGGTTGCCGACCTTTGACTTTTGGATTCTTCCAACAATGCTCAGTGAGGTATGTGGTGCCGTATCTTGGCTGACGATTCCATCAGCACGCTTTTCTTTGTCTCTCCTGCCTGCCCCAGACTGGTGGCCGTCGACCCTCAACCTCAGTCAGCAACATTGAGCTGCGAATAAACCACGGCATGGAAATGAATAGCGCGTGCAACATGAGAATGCTTGAAGTTTGCACAAATTCCCGCAGTCGGTTGGGACAAGACGGCCTGCAAACAAGCTTAACCATAGTCGTTTACCCCCGCGTTATCGGGGATCCTGGCTGTGCCTCCCGGCCTCGCCTTGGCTCCGGGAGGCAACGGCGGCACCCCGGCTCGGGTTACCATGGACTCTTGGTATTGAGATGGGCTCGTTCGATTGTGCCCTAGCAGTGCGTTGCCACTTTAGCATTGTCTGTAGTCTTGGATCTAGCTCCTAGTCTCTTTGACATTCGTTTTCTAGCCCGGTGTTGCATAGGAATTCAGTCGATGCGCGTGGTACAGTAGAATGTCGAGTCAGGCAGGCAGGATAGGCGGATGGTACAACGGAGAATTTCACTGCCAACGGACATGCCATTCCCATTCCCATAGAATGAACACATGTAGAATGCTCCCTGCACTGGTGAACCTTGATGCCGGTGTAAGTCACCATTGCAACATCATCCCGTGCAGCCATGGACGGGCGAGGCTTGAAGCGCACGGAAGCACAACGCCTGGCCCGCGCGCCTCTGGCAGGCTTGACCTCCATCCATCCATCACCATCCATCACCATCCATCACAGTGCACACACGTCGTGGGTGGCCTTGGCTGCCATGGTGGCGTTCAGGCTTTGAAGAGGCTGCAGCAGCTAGACTGCACATGGCCTAGCGGTGAGCCATTTTGCTTTCGATGCCGCCATTCCGCCCGTCTTACTGCAGGGACGCACCAGTCATGTTGGCGGGCGGCCCCTCGAAGGCCGCGGGATCCCATGTGAAGCCACGGCGCGCCTTGTCACCTCCCCCTCAGCACCCCCTGTTTCCGTCCCATCCATCTTGCATTCCCAGCGCGCACGGGAATTGATCGGGGCGTTTTCCGACCAGGGTTCCGAGGCCCATCACCCACGTTTTTCTTGCCTTCCCGCCGCCGGGATGGTAATGTATACCAGGGATGGTTTAGTCAGGGCGGCGGCCTACTGTGTGGTTGCGAATCAGCTCTCACCACGAGTGCCATGGCGTTCGGCAAAAGACTTTTCCTCCTTCTAATTGTGCCTTTTCTCCGAGCGGGCGGGAGAAGAATTGGAAACAGTAATGGAAGAAAAAGAAGGCTTGAAAAGTAGGCACCTAAGGTGAGGTAGGTATGAGCAAGTCATTGCCGTACTGTCACCGGCCGATCGGTGTAAGTGACGCCGCCAATGGCCGGGTGGAGCCAAGAGGTGCCGTACTGTAGTAGCGGATGAAAGCATGCCTGGTTCCTGGTTGAATGACTCCCTTCCTCCACCATCGTGCTTCCGCGCTCACGCCCTTGCGGACCGACCATGCATCCTAAGCGGCAAATACCAAGGGCCGTGTGCCACACTATCGGGCCTCGATGGATTCTTCTTTGTGCCCTGTAGTGTTGGTCAAGTCAATATTCTCGGGGAAAAGCCCACGCCCCCCCCCGGATCTTTCTTTCTCAAGAGGCCACCGCTCATGTCTATATAAGTCGGCCGATATCCTCCCCTTCATCTCTCCTTCATCTCAGTATCAATCCACTCCATTCTCTTACAGAGTCCTTTACTTTCCTTTACCGCAAACCTCGCGGCTGGCCCCCCAAGACTTCCAACAGATCAGTGATCAGTTCCAGTCTTTCACCCACTCCTTGATACACATCCTCTCTCTCCGCTGTGCGTTGAGAAAGTACCCAGAGCCAGTCTCCCACAACGTCGAAGTAAACCAGCTTCACCACAATCCCTTCAACTCAACCATCCAAGATGTTTGCCTACCTCACCACCATCCTCGCCGCCTCGGCTGCCCTGGTCTCGGCCACCCCCGTCCGCCGTTCTGCCTCGGCCAGCATGACTCCTCACGACAAGTACTCTTCGTCCATTGGTGTCCTGGGCTGCAAGATTGACATCAACCGCGTTGCCTACTGGCCCGGCTCCATCGGCTGCGACGACATCTGCGTCAAGGTCACCCACCAGGGCCGCTCCGTCCACCTCCTCAAGGTCGACCAGTCCGGCGGTGCTCACGACATGTCCTACGACGCCTGGAACTACCTTGGCTTCGGCAAGGGTGCCAAGGAGAGCCCCCAGCAGGGTGGCGGTATTGCCATGGAGTACGAGACCGTCCACCCCAGCAACTGTGCCGACCTGCTCGATGACGGCAAGCTGCCCCTGGCCGCCGCCAACAGCATGAACTTTGTTGCCTCATGCCTGTCTCAGCCCAACAGCTGGGTCGCCAAGAACCACAAGCTCTACAACATCAACGACCCCGTCTGCAAGTGGGGAGCTGATGAGGAGTGCCACCTCGACCTTGCCGTCAGCAACCAGCCTTCTTGCCCTTCCCAGCTCGGTGTCGTCAAGGAGTCTGGGCTCAAGTGCATGAACATTGAGTACGCCACTGGCAACGAGGTCCAGGCTTAAAGAGGAAGACTGTGGAAAATGATATGAAATGATGAAATGCCATCTATACACTAGAATTATGAATTAGAATTAGAACCGAGGTCACCTGGATATACCTCGAGCACTACAGAGCAGGAACACAAAAGAATTACAATCATTCATGTCTCATACAAATTCCCACGCCTTCAGTCCACTCAGCTGTTAATAAATGTGACTACCTCCCCCCACAGTAACCGCAGTAGTTGCGCTGCAGCCCGAGTCCTGCGGTACTACCCATGGAGACAGCTGCTTAAGCCAGAGCGTCGTGACCACCTGGTGACCACCTGGTGATATGTTAAGGGGGTCAAAGTATGACATTTTCGTCGAGGCTAACTGCAAGTTGGCGCATTCAACTCCTTTTTCTTCGATGTTCCTGCATGCTTTGTTTCCCGACTTGGGCTTTAGTCTATTGGTAGTTTTTGTTTACATGCTGGCTATTTCTTGGCTGGGACTCTACACAATAGCTGCAGCCCACGCCGAGCATAGGAACAAAACCAACGGTGACTTTTCTATGCGTTGTCTAAGGCAAGCCATGATGTATGTAACCTTATTTTCTTTGACACTTTCATACACTGCTGGCAAGACAAAGCACTCCCGCGTGCTTTCCGATTGAAAACCACCCTCAAACAAGTGGCAAGTCAGCGCAAACGCCACAGGGGCCACATGCAACCTCCGCTATCCAAAGGAATGCTCATATGCTCATCCTTTTAGGCCATCTGGGCAGGAGTTCATCGAAGGATGTCTGTCTACACGGTCAAGCCCAGGCCAATAATGGGCGGCAAACACCAACAGAGGTGGGGCCCACAAGATGACACACGGAAGCTCAAATCGGCGGCCCGGCTGTTGTATGAAACACGGAACGTCAACCAAGCTAGATAGGAAGATGGGGTTCACGGCAAACGGTGTATGGGTTTGGTGCATCAATGTGAGACTTGGGAAGCACCGCTTCGTTGTGTAGTGCTTGACAGTATCAGCGCCACTTCACATTGTCACGCGCGCAAGCCATTGATGGTTCTGGACAAACGCTGCGATGCAGAACATGCTGTGAGAGGAGTGTGACAAGAGAATGATGCTATAGGCCTGTGCTACTGGGAAGGGTCGACTCAATTCCAAGCACCATAATCTATGGTCTAACTAATTCCATCGGCGCCCTATATATATACCACCGGGAGTGCAGGGAGTAGGTACCACTAGGCGTATATATAACTAAGGAGTATAGCTAATTAGGAAGGAACGTAGACTACGCTATACGTAATATCCTCCTACCCTAACGTACTTATATATTTATATAGTATCTTCTATATATATCTAGTACTCTTTATACTTTAATTTCTTTTCTTTTAAATCTTTATAAGCTATTATAATATAATTCTCGATATATACTTACTACCTACTCGGTATTAAATATAAAGAACTAATATTACTATATATTTAGTACTAAAAATAATAACCTAGTATTACTATATACTTAATACTAAGAATAAAGAATTAATATTAAGCTTACTCCCTCTTTTTAATACTAATACTAAGGCTAAGTTAGAGCTATAAACGAGGATATATTAGCTATAGAGGAGGAAAAGGTAAAGGCGGAGGAATAAGGATATACTAGCTATAGAAGAGGAAAAGATAAAGGTAGAGGAACGAGGATATACTAGCTATAGAGGAGGAAAAGATAAAGGCGGAGGAACGAGGATATACTAGCTATAGAGGAGGAAAAGGTAAAGGTTATAATAGAATAAAGGGAAGAAGCTAAGCGTAAGGCTAAGGTAAGTAAGGGAGGAGAGGGGATAAGTAGAATAAAGGATATATCGTAATAAAGAGCTTAGCTCCCTATATAGATATAGATATTATAATAAATATAGCCTCTTTACGTTTATTATATATATTCTCTTTATATATAATATACTTTACCCTTAACGTTAGGTACGTATAGTACCTAAGAATAGATATATATATATTAAAGGTTAGGTATATTTACTATATTCCTCTTCTTAAATATCTAGTTAATATTATATCGACTAGAACTCTCAATACTTACTATACCCTTACTAACTCCTCTCTATTAGTTTATCCCTTTACTATTATACCTCTAAAGGTTATTAAGTATTAAAAAGGTATATATATTATTACTATTAGGCGATAGGCCTAGAAAAATAAAATATCCTTCCTTTAGTATAAGCTAATATTAATAAGCGAGTTCTAATATATATATTACTTCTATATAGTATATAAATATAACTATAATACCTTAATAAGGTATATTACGATAAAAGGTAAGCCTATAGATTATATACTAATTAATTATATATATATTATAATAATAATATATAAGTATATATAATATAAGGGTAGAGGAGATATATATAATCTATAAGTATTTATTCTACGCCTCCCTTATTATAGTATCTTACTAACTACTCGCTATATTAATATTCTAAAGTAGCTCTAAAGGAATACTTATAACCTTAATAGGTTTCTTATATTTAGGGATACTCTTATTAACCTTAATTATCCCTTTCCGTATCCTCTAATCTAAATCGAGGAAGATAATAAAAAAGTATATATATTATTATAGCGAACTCGGGTATACTTTATTAAAGCCTTAATAAACCTCTATATTATATTTAATATAGTTATTACCTATTATTATAATAAATATAACCTTAGTAGATTAAGTAAGCCTACGCTATCTATAATATTATAGTATCGTTAGTATCTCCTCTAGAGATAATACTTAAGATATTAAGAAGTAGGCCTTAAGCCCCTTTTTAACCTAAATAATATAAATATACTTATTCTTTCCTACCTCCCTTACTTATATCTCTCTAACTTCTCGCCTAGAACGATATAGAGATTAAGAACTAGTTAAATAAAAGATTTCCCTATATCTAGCGTTATAATACTAGCTTTACTATTTAGTACCTAGCTTAATACTATTTTTATAAGGTTATTTAACTTACTATATAGAAGGATAAGAGTAAATAGGATACTTTAATAATTTAATAATAGATAGGTAACTACCTAGATATTCTTATTAAAGAATAATTTAAAGTCATTATATATATCGTTTAGTATTAATTATATTCTATATTATTATTACTTCTTAACCTATATTCCCTCTTTACTAGCTCTATAGTATAGCTCTTATCTATAACTATCCCTCTCTACTTTATCTATAATATACTATAAGCTATTCTCTTACTTCCTCTTCCCTTATATCTCGCTAATTACTATATCCTTATATTCTTTATTAAGGTATTTATCTTTAGTTAGGTTAAAGTTAAGATAGGCTATCTTCTCCTCCTCTATTTATTCCCTCGGCCTCTTATTAAGTAACTTATAATAACTCTTTATATACTTCTAATTTAAGTACTATATTAATTAACTCTTCGTATACTTTATAGGTAAACCTATAGCCTTTCTATATCGTATATTAATCTTATATCTTATATTAGATTATTCTTAATACTATTTATCTCTTTTAGTAATATATTATCTATAGATAGCTATTAGATAATTATATCAGAACCTCTACTTATTATTATATAACTATCTATCCCGAGCTAGTTAAGGTAATAGCGAGGGGGGGGCGAGAGTTAAGCGCGAGCTCGATAATAAGGATAAGAATAAATTAACCTACTTAGCTAACTATTACTCTAGTTAAAAGGTAGATATTAGTTATAGGTCTAGCTCTTACTTTAGTAAAGGTAGTAGCGAGATAAATATAAAAAGAGAGGAAGAAGATAGTACTTAAGTAGTCTATTTAGCTAACTCCTAGTCCGACTAATAGGTAGGTTATATAACTAATAATAACTTAGCTTATATAACTAGCTATTACTCTCCCTTATCGGCTAGCTAGGATAGTAATAAGGAGGGAACTATAATAATATACTTAGCTAGCGGCTACTATAACTAAAGAGTAGGTTATAATATTAATAACGACTTAGTTTATATAGCTAGTTATTAATCTCTTCGGTTAACTAGCTAAGGTATTAATAAGATATTCTTAATATTTAAGTAAGACGATAGTACTTAAACTATCTACTTAACTAACTATTACTATAATTAAAGAGTAAGTTATAATACTAATAATAACTTAGTCTATATAATTAGTTATTAATCTTCCCGGTTAACTAGCTAAGATACTAATAAGATATTCTTAATATTCGAGTAAGATAATAATACTTAAACTATCTATTTAATTAACTATTACTATAATTAAGGAGTATATTATAATTCCGGTAATAGCCTAGTTTATATAGCTAACGGAATAGTTAATTAAGATTAAGTTACTTAAGAAGACTATAATAACTTAGTAAATTACTTTAAGTAATCCCTTAAGTATATATTATATCCTATATTACTATATTAGCTATATTTAGGTAGTACTTTTCCTTATACCTACCTTTTAATAGCCTTAAACCTACTAGGCTCTTAGCGTATACTCAACTATAGAAGAGTACTCTATAGAGTAATTAAGTTAAATCGTATATAAAGCTCGAGGAATACTATTAATACTTAATTATCTTACCGACTTAGGTATTATTATATATAAAAGTACTTAATATATAGTACCTAGCTATAAGTAAGAAGATCTTAAAGAGTATACGTATAGGGTAGGCCGAATATTTATCTAAATATACCGGTATAATATAGTAATAAAAGCGGGTTTCTCTAAAAGATTATTACTTACTATTCTTCGACCTTATATAGCGCCTTATATAAAATATAGCTATATACTATACTAAATAAGCCCTTTAAGAGAATAACTAGTATCTAGGTATACTACCTTACCTAGTTTATATATAGTTTACTTAGCTAGTTAAAGAGTACCTATTTTAAGGATCTCTAAGCTTAAAAGATATTAAGTATTAACTTCTTTAAATACCCCTTTAATAAGGAATAAATACCTTTAACTTAAGAGGTTATTATATTACTAAAATATAGATATTAATCGATCTAGGCCTTAATAATCTTCTCTTTATATAGATCTAGCTACCTTAATTTAATATAGTTATACTTTATAGTAAATATATTAATATACTTCTTCTTAAGGTTAGATACCTAGCTTTTAAATATCTCTTTATCTAGCGAATAAATAATTAAGTACTATATATTAAAGAACTCTTTCTATTCTTCTATATTACTTTATATAAAAAGAGCTTAGTATTTCTAAACTATATATTTATTTATATACTAGAGATATAGTAAAGATACCGCTAAGAGGAAGTATATTATTATAGTATTTATATATATAATATAGTAATCTATTATAATAATAGATAGGAAGTAAGTATTTAAGCTTTTATAGATCGATCTTAAGTACTCTAGAACCTAAATATATAATACCTTTATTTTATTAAAGATAAATATAAACTTAATATAGAATAACTTTTAGTAAGTATTAACCTTAATAATATTAAAAAGTAGGAGGTTATACTAATTCGTTTTATATATATAGTTAAGTATAAGGATATCTAGATATACCTATAGATATACTATACTATCCGGGTAAATAAATAATACGCTAGATATTATATTATTCTCGTTATATTATACTTAGCTCTAGAAGCCTCCTTCTTCTAGCTTATTAAATAGAGTATTAATATTACTCTACCCCTCGAGGAGATTCCTCTAGCCTAAGTAGCTTAGTTATAGATATTTAATTAGATAAAGAGGGTATTACTTATTTTATTAATATATATATAGATATCCCTTAGCTCTACCTTAACGCTCGCTAACTATATAATATCCTCTTATATATAAGGTATTATCGATAATATTCGGTATATTAAATATATAGTTAGATTAAAGCTAGGCTTATAGTTATACTCTATATATTATTAACCTAGGCGATAGCGAATAATCTATATCTTTTTATTAAGGGATTTCTTAATATTAATCGAGAATTAATAATTAATATTCTAGGTAGTTAAAAACTATACGCGCTTTATTAATATATTAAGTACTTAGGTCTTTTTATTATATATATAGGTAATATATTACCTACTACTATCTTTAAGGGATAATTAAAATATCGTAAAGGTATAGCCCCTAACTCTTACCTAATTATTAATTACGGTAAAGAGTTCTTCCCGAGAGTTATATATTACTTTAGGAAGGAGGTAATCGTTAGGAAAAGGTATATTAATCGCTTAAGTATATAGTAAAGTAATATTAATTACTTAATTAATTAACTAGATATTAAAGTCTTCCTCTATAAGGAGTATTATTAAATTAAATAGAGTTAGGATATCCGTACGCCTTCCTAATTAGCTATACTCCTTAGTTATATATACGCCCGGTAGTGCCCACTCCCTGCACTCCCGGTAGTATATATATAGGGCGCCGATTCTATCCCCTTCCTGAGTCAGCTATCGGAAATTGCTGACTAGGCGGCTCATGAGTGCCCAAACCACATGAAACATGCTGCCATGCTGCCATGCTGCCGACTCGCCGAGGTAGCGGATGACTAATAATATCGATGAGGGGAGTTCCACCCCGCGCGGCATCGCTCATTCTAATCAAGGGTCCGCAAAGCATCACCATCGCGACGACTTGATAATATTCCCTCGACGCAGCACAGAACTCACGCGCCGCCCTTCTCGTGCTACTCGACACCTGGTAACACCCCAATGCTGATTGCACAGCCCTAGCGCTACGGTTACGGTTCTGACGATTCTGACACGGGCGACACTGTTCCTGACCGATTCCGGCGCTTCCCTTCCGCCACTGGGCCGTCACGTCACCACCATCATGACCTCGTCGCCGTCGCAAACTGCACCGGGCTCGACGCCTGCGACGCCATCAGCACAGTTGCCCTCCTTCTACTCGCCTCGCACACAGCCCGTTCCATCCGCCAATGCCCCCAGCGGCCAGCCGACCGACGACCTCTCGCTCTCGGCCGCCACCCATACTGCGCCCATCTCGGCCGACCCAACTCAACTGCCCCCGCCGTCGCTCCTCTCTCCGGCCTTTACGCCGCCGGGCACCCCCGGAACCGCCACGCCCTCGGCTCCGCCTCGTGGTGTCCCCGTCGACAGCTCCATCCCCTCCGGCGGCTGCGGCTCTAAGCGGCCGCGCCTGCTCGAAACCCTTCCCGAGGTGCAATGCATCGTGCGGGCTCGCATCCCCACCGTGGCAGGCACCGAGATGTTCCTCCACCTCTACACCAACAACGTCGACAGCAAGGAGCACCTCGCCATTGTGTTTGGCAATAATATCCGGAGCAAGAGCCTCGATGCTCCCCGCGAGGGCGAGACCGAGATGGACCGCATGATTCGTGGCGCCTACACGGGTCGGCTATTCCCTGGCCGAACAGAGAGCGGCATGGCCGCCGGGGAAGGCCCTGAAGGACAGGCTCAAGCACCCGAGCCCCCTTTGGTGCGCATCCACTCCGAGTGTTACACGGGCGAGACTGCCTGGTCGGCTCGCTGTGACTGCGGCGAACAACTGGACGAGGCGGCGCGGCTCATGAGCCTGCCCGGCAACAAGAGCGGCGGCATCATCATCTACCTACGGCAAGAAGGGCGTGGCATTGGCCTGGGGGAGAAGCTCAAGGCATACAATCTGCAAGATCTAGGGTCCGACACCGTCGAGGCCAACCTGCTGCTGCGGCACCCTGCGGATGCGCGGAGCTACGGTCTGGCAACGGCCATGCTGCTGGACCTTGGGCAAAAGGACGTCCGTCTTCTGACCAACAACCCCGACAAGATTCGCGCTGTCGAAGGACCGAACCGGGAGGTTGTGGTCAGGGAACGTGTCGCCATGGTGCCGCTCTCGTGGAAGGGACGGGGAGGGTTCCGGAGCCAGGAGGTAGAGGGCTATCTCAAGACAAAGGTACGTGCTTTCACCCACGCTCTTGCCCGTTATTCTTCACACCGATGCTAACCAGAAACCACAGATCGAGAAGATGGGCCATATGCTGGACATGGGATCAGTACCACAGTAAACAGTGGCCGATTGGCATCAGGCGTAGAGTCAAGAGGGCCACCTGCTGGGATGGCTGACATGAGCATTGCACACATAGGGCGGAGTTAGCGATTTGGAAGTTGGGCACTTGATGGCGTTACGGCGGAAGCTCAGTTGGACCTATAGAGAAAAACTACCTACCTCTCTCGGGGCATGACTCGATGCGTCGGGCATATTGGTAGGCTGTCACACTTCTGTATATCTTGGGAAGAAGCCCCTCTTACATACACAGTTCACGGGATCTTGATAGATATTTCTGAGTTCTGACGTAGCAACTGGGCACGGGGCATATATACCGGCAACGACCTGGAAGACTGGGAATTCTTTTCTTGAAACCAATCCGAAATTCTCTCCATTATGGCCTCTGCATGGACGGCCAAGGTGATGCATAGGCGGGACCAAAGAAGCCAACAACCAAAGGAGCCGGGGCCGGAGTTCAGATTTACTAACTAGAAAATATCAGTGTTTGGTTACTCGAAACCACGTTCAGATCACTGTGGCTGTCAGGATATCCTTTCGGGGTTCTGGCCATTCACTGCCGTTGGCAGGTGTACCATGGTTGCTTGAGTGGGCCACTTTTAAGTTCTGACGACACTGTAGGTAGGCAGGTAGGTAGGTACCTGGCCTACAGCCTCAGGATGGAAAAAGAACTTTGGCGCGTTGTCAACCTGCATCTTTGCCCAGCTTTCACCCAACTTTCAGCAAAAGAGCCAAAAAGAGTGCGCGGGTGAAGCGAGCTTCTCAGTGCTTCTCTTCCTATTGCGCCTATCATCTTACCTCTCTTCCGCACAAAGCATGCACTTATAGCTTTGCGCCACGACATCACAACGCGCTGCGCAGCGACATGGCGCCTCTCGAGATGCGTTTGCGCTTGGCGATCCGCCGGCACGCAGTTCCAGAGGTGAAGCTCGTCTGGCCATGCACTGCCTCGGAAGACTTGACGATTGCAAAGCTGTTGACTCAGATCAACGAGGTTGTGCCGCTCGAGAGTGGTGACTGGGGGCTTGAAGACTATGTCGTCGAGTTGGAGGACGCAAAGGGCGGCAGCTTCGAATGCCTGCACTTCCAGCAAGTCGGCAGAGTCTTCAAGGAGGACGACCAAGTTGTGTATGTGTCTTGATCAGAATTGTCGAGGTTATCTGAAAGCTGACTTGATGCCAGGATTCGGTCACTTCTCACCGACGACCTACGACGACGGAAGCTCAATGGACGGCACCAGATCACCGCAGATGGCAAGCATCTTGTTGATGGTCTTGCCTTTGGCCGGCCATGGCTACGTGCACCCCGAGATCGGCCTGCACTCGAACTTCCTCCACGAAAGCGTGCACGCATCGAATATAATCTCGACCTTGACGACGAGGATGATGACGAGGACGACGACGGCGAGGGTGATGACGACTACGAGGACCTCTATACCGCCGATCGTAAGAAACGAGTGCAGTTCATGCTAGAGGATGTCGATGCGACGAATGCAGAAGATCCCAGCAGCATCAGCATCCTGGCCTCGTTCGACGATGCTGATGAGGATGCCGACATCGAGGATGGGCACGATGAAGAGGATAATGACTTTGCTGCAGCGGCAAGGGTTGACGACCCCAAAGATGATGAAAGCAGCAGTGATGATGAGGAAGATGAGGAGGAAGCCCTTTCGGAGCTTAACGAGGAGCTTCGACTCTTGCAAGCAGACAATGCTATAGTAGGGGAAGGCCCTGCACCAGAGCCCGAGGACGCTCGATCTACAGACTCGAATAACCTCCTAAAGGGCCTGTTCCCTACAGACTTGTCACAAGACGCCCTCGATCTCTCGTCCATCGACCTCATTACCACTCTACGATCGGCGTTCCCACTCACTGCGCTGGCAACCATCCACACGGAGCTTCTTCGGAATGGAAAGAATTTGAGAAGCACCTTCGAAGCACTTGCAGGATTGAACGATCCAATCTGCAGCTTTGACGAGATGATGGACAGAGCCTTCACTGGATCCCCACTGCGTTCCCCTTCGCCCTTGCAAGAGATCGCCTTGACGACAACTCAAGCCGCCAACAACCGCCTTTCCTCCCTGTCAGGTCTTGGTAACTCTGGTCCCAGGAAACCTCTTATCGAAGAGGTTGAGAGCATCGAGAGCCCTGTTCCAACTCCCGTAATGGGTTCTATGAGCGAGTCGAAGACCACCTCCACCCTCGAGGTCAATAAATTTCTGGAGAATGGTGTTCGGTCGGCGAGTGATGGATCGGACGGAACGTCGAGCAGCGACACTAGCAGCTCTGACGAGGATTCAGATGACTTATCCTCTGACAGCGATGACAGTGATGATGACGACTTTGGTGGCAATGCTGCCTCACAAAACAAACACACTAACGACATTTCCAGCTTAGACGAAGATGATGATTCAAGCGATAGTGACTCTGAGTCGGACTCGGACTCTGATAACGACAGCGACAGTGACGACATCCATGCCACGAACAATGCTGGCCCCATCACATCTAGCAGCGAGGATTCAAGCGATGACAGTTCCAGTAGCTCGAGCGACGATTCTGACTCGGCATCTGAGCCGGAGGAGGTGTCTTCCAAACCCAAGGTTTCTTCCAAAGGACCGAAGCCTCAACTGGAGCCGAAGCCATTAAAAGCCATTCCTCCTACCACGCAAGCGCCCAAGGAACCCGTGGAACCTGGTTGTGGTTTGAGCAGGACGCAAAAGCGAAACGCGAGAAGACGAGAGCTTAAGAAGCATCAGAATCGCCTGGCAAATGGGGACTCTCAGTCCTCGATTGGCCAAGACACCACGGAGGACATCGAGTTCCAGGTGCGAAAACAGGCACTGCTCAACGCAGTAAATGACGAGACCGCCAGTGCCATGCAGATAGAAGAGGTCCGCCAGGGAGACGACGTCTCCGCGCGCACAGATGCGCAGCCATCGCTGGCGCCCGAACCGGATGCTGCTCGTCAAGCAACTCCGAGCTCGGTGCCTGACTCAACACCTCGGAGGTTGAAAGTCGACCTTGGTGCAGGCAAAAGACTCTTGTTTGGCGCTCTAGGGTTGAAGAACCCCAAGACAAAAGCCGACGAAGAACGACTTCGAAAGAACCTAATGAAGGACGTTCGGCCACTCGTCAATGCCCGAACACTGGATGGAGCGGCAGACGGCAACGATGCTGGAAAGAATCCTCCACAGGATCCTGAGGAGGACCCCGATTTCTGGAAGGCCAAGATTCTATACCGTGCTGTCGAATGTTGCCACGAAGGCATGGTTCTTAGCGAGCCCCCCTTTCCCTTCGTACAGCGTTGGGATCCGCAGCAACAATATGCTTCTATGCGGAAACGGAAGAGGGCTTCTCAAGAATTCTACGACGAGAGCTACTATGACGAGAACTCGCAGTGGAATGAGGGCGAAGAAGTTTGGTATGACCAGACCGAGACGAAGTCGAAGAAGTCGAAAAAGAGAAAATCGAAGGGACGTCAAAAAGAAGCCGAAACGGCAAATCACCAGGAGGAAGACAAGGAAGCTGATGCGAACATTATCCTTAATTACGACGATGAACCAGCGAAGGGACGACCATCGAGTAGCCAATTCACTGACGCAGACGACCTCCCCTCGCTTCCTGCAGACCTTACTACGCTTCCGCTTCTAGATATGTCTGGTATCAAGCCTGGCATGGTCATTACGTGGAAGCAGCTACTCATGTCCAAGGCGACTAACTGGCAGCCTCAACTTGAATCCGTTACGGGAATGGTTCTATCCACAAGCGAGACTGGCTCAATTGGTGTTCTATTGGCTCAGAGGGATCGTGAACAAAATGAGAAGGTGTATGATGAATACACTGGAGACCGGGTCTATGACAAGTTCGAGGCACCAGACATGGATGAGGATGAAGCCGAGGACGATGGACGGCGAGAATTGACATGGGTTGAAATGAATGAAGCACGGCTTGTACAGCAAGCTCCGGCTACAGCATCTGCTACAGCTGCTCTGTTGGACGAAAACACGACCGGGAAGGGCGTTGCCTCGGAAAAGGTTAGCAAGCCTCATCAACGTCACGAAGAAAATGAGGCTGAAGAGTTAGACATGCAGGAAGTAGGAGCCCAGGTCGAGGTCGAGCAAAGCGAGGCAACCGCAGCAATGGCAATGGAGAGCGGTCCTTCGGATCCGATTCCATCTGGACAAGGGCCGGTATACTCCGATCGTCACGCCTCGGCCATCGACCTATTCCAGACGACGGGTGAGACGAACGAGGGGGTCGACAGCCCGAGCCGACAGTTGCAAGAGACAGCTCACACAATAACGGCACCTGATAAACTGACGAGCCCACAAGAAGCCAAAGAAGTCCAAGATGACGGCGAATACACGATCGACCGAACTCCCGAAGCTGAACTCGACACGATGGAGGATGTTGCCGATGAGCTAGCACCTATGACCGCTGACGATCATGGGCATGAAACGGTCATTCCAGATAGCATGCCTTCTTTCAATACTTTGGATAGCGTCCTCAGCGGCCGACAGCCACCTTTGGATGTTGAGATGGAAGAGACTCATGATCACATGGACGAATCACACATTCCGGAATCAGTCCCCTGTGTGCACGAGGCAACACAATCTCATCCAGAGCAGTCGCCTATCGACCAGGGAAGCGAGAGTAGCAGTCCATTCCCTTCTCTTGAGGAGATGTTCCTTTCTGCTACTACGAAGCACAGTCAAAGTCCACCAAGGTCGGCCCCGGTGTCCGTTCAGCGATCGATGAAATCCAGGGTCGTACAAGATACGGGATATGAAGAGGCAATGCGCAAACTCGACGACGGTGACGAAGAGCATGTCGATGAGTCTCACGCAGACAGTTCAATTCGCAAACTATTCCCAAACGCAACACAGCCCGACCCTTCTACAGCCCTTCCCTCGCTCAAGCTGGAAACGCCAAAGAAGATGATGTCTGGGCGACCTCACAAAGCGGGTCCTCCGTCACCATTTAAGATTCCAGAAGGGAGCCAGGTCATCATGCTCAGTTCCAGCCCAGCCTCAGCTCGCGTTAGTGAAGACGATGCTGAGGATGATGGGGGCAATACAAATGCAGGGAGTCCATTGCGCAAGCAGGTAGAGACTGCCAAGGGGAAAGCAGGTGCAACAACACGGGAAACGAGGAGCCTGGGGAAGAAAAATCACACATCGCTTCCAGCAAAGGCGAACCGTACCGCAAGCGCGGTCAGTCAGATCAAGGGGAGAAAGAATCGTGGTCGCAGGTTCTAAAGAAGGAGGGCTGTCGATTTCAGTTGATTATCTGGGGATATCCGTCAGATTGGAACTTGCATGCCGCTAGAACCTGGCTGCGACCATCATGTCCACTTATTGTAAATTATCATGTACATTTATCAGAACTTGGCGTCAGTAACAATGTACAGAACCAACGGATAAAGGGACAGGGAAAAGTGATACCACATGCAAGCAAGTGGACTATTCTATGCGCGTTTCACGTTAGTTTCCTGCTATGAGAACCCCACGCCAAAGACATGATGGTCATGCTTCAGCTGCAACGATCCACAGCCAACCAATCACGCCAAAGAGAGGGCAACCATCACAGGGTCAACACCATAGAAAATAAGAAGACACGAGCTAACGCATCAGCTTTCACCAAGTGATTGGATCACGAGTCGCATGTGCTTTCAAGAGTCATGCAAGTCCATAAAGGAAAAGCTCTTTTTTCCCCTCGACATTTGATCGTGAGGCTGCTGATGATGGTGGGGCAATGCCGTGGGTAAGGATGTAAAGAGAAGAGGTGCTCGCCCTTGTTGAAACGTCTTTGCTGTTCTTGACTTGCGCTGCATTTTCTTATTCATATGAGGCCGTTTTTGTCAATGATTTCTTGCTCCAATACTGCTGTCCTTTGTCCTCTTTCTCTCTAGGATTTCGAGAACAATATACGCACGACTAGACATAATATCAAGGTTGAACGGCAAGCGTGCAAGCCGGAAGCGCGAATACACTAAGTTGCCGTATCTGGATTAACCAATACCGCTACTATTCAACTCTTCTGAGGGGGACATGGCGATGTCGTCTGGCACATTCTTCGCCATCATCCTCGCCTTCGGGCTATGGATAAGCCTCGCAGCAGGCCTACCAGCAACGCCAACGCCAACACCTCTAGTACCTACCACAACAGCAGCACAGAGAATCGACATTCCTCGTTGCACTGAAACCACCCTGACAGCTACAACGCCATCGACGGCCGCCGCTGTTGCTGTTCTTGCGCCGCGGTTTGGGCCATCGCAGGCCGACGAGCCGCCGCCGTACGTCCCCGTGGTGACGCCGGCGCCGGACCAGGACGCCAAGCTGGCGAGCCTGGGCTACTACCAGACGACGTACTACACGTGCAACACCATCGGCGGCAGGGAGCACTGCGGGTGGCATGTGCCCATCATGCGTGCGGGGGCGGCCGAGTTGAGGGAGAGGTGGTGGATGGTGGTGGGAGTGGCTGTAGGGGTGATTGTTCTGCTGGGGTTCTGATGGAGGTTGTTAAGGAGATGAAGACTGGCGCGAGAACAAAGGTCGTCTAGATGTGCAACCAAGTAGTGGAGGGTGAGTTGGTTGTCGACGAGTCGCAAGATGGGGATTTTGCTGTTTTGATACCCTCAGTTGCTGCAGGCCAGCTATTCGCATTAAATTCGATTTCTAGTTTGTCTCCATTGCCGTCAAGTCTTCTCAAGGCATGACCCATCATATCCAGGCATAGCATATCATATCAGCACAACGGGACCCATGCAAGGGAAGAGAGGAACAGGCACCACGCAGATGAATGAAATGGGTTGATTTTTTGGTCCGAAACCCGAAACACCATTGTTTTCATGCTAGTGTATCGAGGGGGAATCATGAAAGCAAAAGCCTCACGCCCCCTCGCCGAGCCCAGAATTCCATCGACACGTCCCTCATGCCGAAGAAATGGACGCACCCGCATAGCCATAGCCGCAGAATGCAAAATACCACAGCTGTCCCACCATCCCGAGAATATACATTGACATTGCGCCGCTTATTTCTCCTTCTTCGCCTTGACACCCTTGACCTTCGCCGTTCCGCGGAGAGTCTTTTGTCGGTTCTTGCGCTGCTTGCCTGTAAAAGGGGAAAAGAACCCAGGTTAGCAAAAGAGGCCCTGACATGGAACGTCAAACTTGTCATGAACGCGGTCCAACATATGGACCACACCACATCCTCGACTTGAGATGGTGGCAGGGAACCCCAAAGTTGATGCGGTGACGGTCTGATACGGCAAAGGTGATGATGGGTGTACGCACGCTGCTGTCGGCTGGCACGCTCGGCCTTGGTGGCGAGACCAACGCGGACCAATCGGTACTGGGGCTCGAACTTCTTCATGGCCTCGGGGGAGTCGTAGACGAGGGCAAAGCCAGTGGTCTTGCCACCACCGAACTGGGTTCGCAGACCGAAGACGTTGATCTGGTCCTTCTGGGCCTTGTACATGGCACCGAGCTTCTCGCGGAGCTCATCCTTGGAGATGTTGGCGCGGTTGGGGTGGAGGATGTCCCTGTAGACGCGTTCAAAACCACGTTAGCCCATGTTCTCTCTTCCTCTCTTATTCAACCCCCGAAGCCATCTGCCAGCCAGTCGCCTCTCTCTCCCCACCATCCCTGTGTATTTCATCTTCCGAGTTCAATCCTTCCCGCCGGTTCTGGACGGGATGCGCAGTGGTGGGGAAGATTGTATTCGTCGTTCGAAAGATGCAAAGACACAGTAATGGATGGCCGGGAGATGGAGGGCATGACCGGCGGATGGCGATGGCCCCAGGAGAGCCGGAATGGAGGGCATGCACTCACACGACCATCTGCTTGCGGCCCAGCAAAGGGTTGCGGATGAACTTGCGAGTTCGGAGGGTGACGGGGGAGTCGCTGTCCGCCATGTTGTCGGTGGTTGAGATGGGGTCTCTGGGTGTGTTGTCGGGGAGAGACGGCGGTTTGGCTGGGTGAGGTCGTGGATAAAGATGTCACGGCGGGCGATTCGAGGCAGAGGAGCGAAAATTCCGAATTGCCGTGTCGCTTAATTGGGTCCAACCCTAACAATAATGTGTGGGTGTGCTGCCTGCCCCATTTTTGAGGCCGCAGTAATTTTTTCCACCACAGTCACGTGCAATCGGGGTTGCGCCTGTTCACGCCTGTTCACACCTTGCGGTCGGTAAAGCTTCGGATGTCAGCTCTTGTTCTGGCAATTGTCAGCGCCTGATAGGTTGATGGAAGTCGTTCCAAGAAGTGGGTTTGGTCGTCTTCAATGTGGCCCTGGAGGTTGTATTCTTGTTCAACAATTGGCCAGTTTAATGTTCATCGCGCACTGCGGTAGGCTCCCCAGTTCTGCTCAGAAGCTTACATAGAAACTGCATCCAAGGTAACAGATGCTCACCACTACTTAATGAATATTCTTTTCCAGCGTCTCTTCTCTTCTCAACGCATCACATCTCATGGCTGCTCCTTGGTCAAGGCAGGTTGGCCGGTTCTGCAGCCAGTATCTCCAGCTAGAGCCGGACCTAGACTTTCCTGATGCTTCACTCCTGAAAACCGCAGAGGTCCAGGATGCTTTGTACACGAGGTTGTTTGCAGATGACTCTGTAAAATTTGGTCCGCCTGCTCGATATCAGCTCAAGGTCTTAAAGGAGCTAGTGACGAGGGTTGAGGCTAGTATTGACGATTGGGATGAGTTTGTGAGTTTCCACCACGGCCGTGTACTTCCAAACAGATACACAATTCCAGATACATGAACATAGCCATTCTGACTTTTTGTTTTTATAGGGCGTGTCGGATGATCTCATGTCTACGCTTTCTGTCCTGCTCGCGACATCGCTCCCGCCAGAGGCGACCGCCGTACAACAGAAATGCTATGTCACCTACCATTTGTCCGATTTATCAAGTGACACGTCTGCAAGAAAAGTACGCGATGCGGCAGATGAGCACTTCATCACGCTGTTGGAGAACCGCTCTCTCATCTCAGCCGCCGGGACAACCGGACTTCGGACGTGGGAGGCGGCTCTACATCTGGGCGCCTATCTATGCCAGAACAGCTCCATTGTCAAGTCGAAGCGCATCTTGGAACTTGGAGCAGGCACCGGCTATCTTTCGATTCTCTGTGCGGGCTTCCTGGGATCAAGCCATGTTATCGCGTCCGACGGCTCCGACGACGTGATCAACAACCTACCCGAGAACCTATTCCTCAACAGCCTGCAGGACTCCACAGCAGTCCTCCCCATGGAGGTTAAATGGGGCCATGCTCTAGTTGGAACCGAGGAGGAGGTCTGGAACGGCGGTCGTCCCGTGGACGCGGTGCTCGGCGCAGATATTACATACGACCATAGTGTGATCCCGGCCCTGATCGGAACTCTGCTGGACTTGTTCGGCATGTTCCCCGCAGTGGAGGTGTACATCTCGGCGACTCAGCGCAACAGGGAGACGTTCCAAGTGTTTCTGGACAGATGCCAAGACAGCGGACTTGAGGTTGAGGATTTGCGACACGAGGTGCCTCCACGTGAGCAGCAGCAGGGACCATTCTACAACGATCAGGTCGCCATCAGGATATGCCGGGTGTCGAAATCATGAAGAAGCCAGCCATTGGCACCATTCTTCTTTTGCCTACTTGTCCATTGCGAATTGGCCGGTTGCGTCGTTGCGTACCTGGCTAGGCACAATTCTAGATCCTCTTAGCCGTTACCATCCCGGCCTGGCCCAATGGCAACATGGTTACGGCTCACTTTACATTCCAGTAAACGACTGAAGCAACTCAGCCGCCACAACGAATTTCATTTACTGCGAACAAGCGCATTAAGGAGATGGACAATACAATGCTGTGGAACCTGGGGGGAAAAGCCAATTCAGCCATCACCAAGCCGCTTGATTGGAAGGGCTAGCTTCAGGGAGAGTCCAAGGGGTGTCTGCAAACTGCTTGGCGGTTGAATTTGGAACAGGGTCATGCCACCAGTTCCCTTGACAAGTCAGATCATGGACAACGTCACCCACACGCCCAGAAATCTCTGCAAGCCAACCGATGGCAATGACCATCTAGGCATGATGTCGCCGGTGACCTTATCACCGATCATGATGTGCAACGAGACGCATGATGCGGAGCCAAAGAAAATCGGGTTCTGTCGTCATTCTCTTTCGAATTACAGGGAATGAGCGGGTATCAATTGTGGTGGTACATAGGGTCTCGGAGGTTTTCGTACGGAAAACCCATTATGTGGCAAATAAAGAGGCGGCTGTCAACAATCAACGCCAGTTGGAGCAAGTGTGTGAATGTGCACTCTCGAACGGGTCGGGAACCCTGTGGAGATCCCGGAGCTGGACCCGGTCGGTCAGTGCGGTCGTTGGGTGCCAACAATGAGCAGCTTCCGTCTCCGTCTCCCATCGAGTGAACGTGCAAGCAGTGGCTGACGGACCGATCTTTGGGCGATCTGGTGCGATAAGTCGAGACTGCTAGTATGCAAAGCCCTGTGTGCTGATCGTTTTGATGATTATCGACACGGCCTCATCTCAACTCCTGTGTGCCGATGGACGGACATCTTCCCGTTATTCGAATTCGGAAACATCTATGCATAGCATGTACGACAACACACGGGCCAATGGGCGTACGTAACGCAGAGACTTTGCAAGTCTGACGGGCAAGTTTCGCAACAGTGAGGCAAGCAAGAGAGACCCGACCTTGATACTACGCCTTACATATGTCGCACATGGCACAGTGAGTTCTCTCAGCGATAGGGCAACGGGATGGTGGGGTGCGGCTCAGTGAAGTCATGGGCCCAGGCCGGCGGTGAAGCCAATCAATGTGCTGAGATCGCCGATGCCTTGGGAGGCAAATATCACAGCAGGTACAGATCGTGGGATATGGGCGGGGGGTGCATTGCTTCTTCGGTACGGTGAAATTCTGTAAGGTGCTGAGTGAGTCCACGCATGCCGGTAAGAGATTGGCGCGAGGTTGATCGACGGGCTTTGGTGAAGAATAGGGTAAGGTGCAGCGATGGCACGAGGTGAGGGTTCACACCGTAGCAAGATAGTCGCGGGAGGAAACGCCAGGTTGGGGTGTGATGTGACTCTCTGGACAGCTGTACTGTACTACAGATGTACAGTCAGTACGCATCTTCAAGTTGCCAAGGGGTAGCATCGAGATTGATTGACACTGTGGCAGCACTTGCTCGAGGATGAGAGAAGAAACTTCCGCGGTTCCAGGTAAAAGCTTTGGAGAGTGCTGCACCGGGGGCGGTTTGACGCTCAAACGTCATCGTTGCGCGATCGTGATGACAACACCGCTTCCAACGTTGCTCTGGGTGGGAAACCACCGGAAACACCAGAAACACCAGAAAAGTGTACCACGACGTTGTCTACTTTGCTGCGTGAAATGATTGCTGCGTCACTTGGAGGGTCCCCAGGATCCATCCATTGAGCCGCAAAGGCGCTACATATGAGGAAGGGCCAGAAGTTGTGGGGGGTGTTCGTCAGCCAAAGTTGGGACGAAATCTCAAACCTGCTCCTGGCAATCGATGCGTGGTTTCTGCAGAGAGGGTGAGAGACACAGGATCATTGACCCATTTCTCCCCCGTACCAGATTCCCTGCTTTCCCCTCCCAAAGCAAGAGGACGAGCAGGGGTCCGGGGTCCGTCTGAGCGCGCTGGCTTCTGGAGTAGTAGCAGGGCGTGCAAGGGTTGGTCTCAAGACAAGCTTCGGTTTCCTTTTTTTTCTTTCCTTTCCTTTCCCTGCTGGCTTTAAAGTGCTGATCGGCAGGCTGGTCACATTGCTCGAACGGACCAATTGCGCGTCCACGTCGGTAGTTGATTGTAGTGTCACCACTAGGCTCGAAGAGCACGTAACTGCATCCGTAGGTGCGAAATTCAAGGCAGGGCAGCCGGGCAGCTTCTGTTGTTTCTTGTGTGTTGCTGTCTTTGCCTTCCGGAGCTCACATCCGGACCAACTTATCTGAAATTCTGCTTGATAGCTGGAGACGGCATGACGGCATGACGGCATGGCGGCATCTGTGCGGACGGTTTCCATCTCCTCCGTGCTCACCGGCCGTCATCGTCATCCCACCGTCTCGTCTTGTCTCGTCTCGTCTCGTCTCGTCGTCTCACGCGCCTTATCGCACGAACTGAACTGTATGTGCATAGCCGCCCTGTCGAGTTGTCGGGGAGCAACGCCGATCAAGGTATTTGCGGCGTGCGCCCAATCCAAGTCCAACCCGGGCCACCCCCCCCTGTTTGGCTCTCCTGGCTTGCTGGCTCTCAGGCTCTCTCCCCACGGGTAAAGCCTACAGCCAGCACGTCTTGGCTCTCTCTTCACATACCAGAAGATATGGACGCTTGGCGCTAGTCCCATGTGCCAGTTCCTGACCGGCCAACTGCCCCTGTTGCTGTTGCGTTGCATCCCGCTGATGCTGATGCTACTGTACTGTGCTGTAGTTCTGGACATGGTAGACTTGGGGTTAGTCTGTCGTGATTGCTGATGGCCCATCTGATCTGCTATAGTACAGGGCAGCGCAAGCAAGTGCTGGCACGTGGCCAGCAAGCTCTCCCGCTACTCGCCAAAACGGGCTGCTTGACTCGAACTGCTCTCACCGAGGCGAGAAACTCAGCTTCAAGAGACCTGCCATTCGAGCACGCACCGTCCCGCTTCAGCATGCCAGCACAGCCAGCAAAGCCAGCAAAGCCAGCAAAGCCATCAAAGCCAGTAGCCAGCAAGGCTACTTGCTGCAGCCCATCTACGGAGTAGGCCGCCTTGGCAACCCCTCCTGCCCTCGTTGTCGCCATCGTCAATCCTTTCTCTTCCCCCTCAGTAACCTCTTTAAGCCACGCCAGCGCGCGCCCAAAGTCGCCGCTCTAAACACCAAACGCCACTGGGCTGACCACGCCGCCGCCAAGTATTTGCGCATTGGTTCGGTGGACAGTCAAGACAGTGCCGTCAGGTTGCTTTGCATTCGTCCCTATCTACTGTATTGTATAGCGTGAACCAGTCTAGAACTGCGTACATATGCACATACATACAAGTTCCTACCTACCACCTACCTACCGTATCCGTACGTGGGCAGATTGGGACAGGGACGTGCGTGCATACAATAGATAACGCCGCCGCCTCCAGCTTGTGTCCCGGCGAACGAGGCATAAAGGATGCCCTCATCCCGATGGTTTGTTCCGGCTACTCCAACTCATTCACAATCTGTAGCCTGCTGTTGTCCATCGAAATCCACACATTGGCATCCATATAAACACCAACATCAACACAACCACCAACACAAACACAAACACAAACATTAACATCGATCATTGACATCGACATCGAGAACCCACTGTACAAATCGCACATAGCCAGACCCAACGTCCACACCCACGCCGCGTACGCACACCCACAGCCCGCCATCCACACACCCACACTTGGCCAGGAGCCCAGCCGCTAAGACCCATCGTCGCATTACGGGGGATCCACCGAAGCTTGTGCCATCACATCGTGGCCAAGGGGGTGCCTCTCGCGTCGCCAACACCTCAGAGTACTTAACTTACCTTGGGTATGGTAGTTTCAAGTTAGGTTGGCCTGTTCCGATAATACCACCATCCGGCTAGCCATCCCTACCTACATCACCTTACCCTCTTGCTCTTATCATAGCTTAGCCCGGAAGTTGCCTTTCATTTCCCGAGCTCTCTGCTTGATAGTATATATCCAATTCCTTACCCCCCCGAAGCCGTCCCTCCACACAGCAACCCAACTACATATACATCTTCACCACATCAACGAAGCCGTAGTAGACCATCTTCCTGATCCAAGTACTACTACATCGCCTACCTACTACAACATTTACTGTCTACCTACACCACTGTTCGGCATTGACGACGCAATACCTACCGACAACAATTGCACAACTGGACAGCTGCAACCACCGATAACACCTGACCCATCCACTGCAATCAATAGCCGGCATCGACTCGCCTCAGCCTTCCTCGTGTAATCTATCCTGTGGCATTGACTGGCACCAACCCCTCCCTCTTGAATCGATTCCGATGGTCTCGTCATTGCACGTAAGACCTCACATCTCTCGGCAGAATCGACCTGCATCATCAATAGGCATTAGCAACGGCATCGCCATCAAAATGACTTCCTCGACAACCCACAACTCCAGCTTCGCCCTGCAAAAGTATATGATCCTGCAGGAGCAGCACCAAGAGCTATCCAGCCATCTTGAACAGATCCGACCCCAGTTCAGCATGGGCTCCGGCTCCTCCGTCTACTCCTCCCCCTCCTCCTCGCCCACCCGCTCTTCTCCCACATCCGTCCTCCCCTCCGCAAGACGGCACTCCCGCAGCGGAGAGCGCCGGCATCATCCCCGGTCACATGCCCGGTGCAGTGGCTGGGACGACGCCCACCCAGGCAACGAGCTCGGCACCATTCTCGACGAGGAGACGCTCTACGAGATCTCAGCCGAGGAGCAGCGCCTTTTCGACGTCAACGAGAGCATCAAGCGCGCATTGACGGAACTGCTCAACTGTAGCAGCGTTCGCAACGACTGTGCATTCCGTATGTGGGTGCAATCTCGCCTGATGGAGACGGAGAAGGAACTACGATCGGGAAGACGCAGACGCAGCTCGGGAAGCATGGAATGAGGAGTAGCATTCATCCTTCGAACGCCGCATTCCAGTGGCCACACAGCACATCCTCGGACACGCCCAACATCACCAACACCTTCACCATCACCACCTCTCCCACCACCAACACCAACTTTTATTCCTTAATTTTAATCTTTTTTGCATCGTCAACGGCGTTTTGGAACACGGCCACTCCGCATGGGGAGAATGGCACTGCGTTTAGGATATCACCTACAGCACTGGAATTGATCAAAAGCGTTGCTTCGCAGGATATGGGGAAATGGGGCGGAAACATGATTGGCACAAGTTTTAGAGCATTGTGCACCATACATGCAATCGATGGAGCGCACAGAACGTCGCCAAGCAACTTTAACCTTCGCTTATTCCACGGCATCAACTGGAGGCATAAACTATGCCTGTCCGCCCTCGGGCCTACTTGAGGAATGTCCTATTTTAGGTAGCCGCATAGATAGCCCTCTTCAAAGGCAGACATGGGTTTACTGTTGCTGCTCTTTGAAAATGAAAGAAAATATGGGGAACGCCAACCCCCGATCGATGGATAACCTTGCATCTCCCACCCTGCAATCGAGTGATGGCCCGACATCGCAATCTTCTTTTGCGACATTAAATCCATCGGTGACCGGCCTACCGTCCACTATCGTGAAACGTGCCCTCAAGGCCCTGTTGTTGCTGACGATTTCAATTGTGGGACTGAGCCAAAGAAACTACTGCTACCGTAGGCGCACGCGTAATCCCGCAATTCTGCAGGCGATCGCATCCTTGTTTTTCCATTGGGGGAAATGAAGATCATTTCGCACCCTAGCTCTAGCCGACCTCAAGCGCCCTTTTTCGCTTCTCTATATGGGCCAAACCGTGCATACCAGCCTCCAGAGGCCCAAACGGGCTCCTGGACCTTGCCAAGAGCGGCCTGGTCCCGGCTTATTGGAGGGTAGGCAATTAGAGTCGTCCATGGTGAAATACCAAGACACGCAGGACGCAAGACACCGACATTGCAGTACGGAGTAACGAGGCGAGATTTCTGTCTGGGCGGACAACACGCCCTGGCCCGGCATCATTTCGACCTGGTGTCTATGGTACCAAAATAGACAAGATGAGAAACCTGGACTGGTTCTTTCCCGTGCTCCGCTCCGTGATCTTCTCCGTGATCTGCTCCGTCTTCTCCGTGGTTTGACTGTAATTAGCCACTACTATCACGACTGAGGGTCAAAGAGCCGGCTTGCTTCCGCTGTGGCTGGCGTTGTCTAAACCCCAGATGTGCGGCATGGCGGCATCTCATCTCAGCGTCTGTTCGCACCTGCGGAGTCAGAGCACTGTGAGCTCCTGTCGACGCCATGATGGTGGTCCGCTCACCGACTTCTGATGTTGGTAGTCGTGGTACAGATTAGGGTAGCTGAGCACCTTGGAATAACACTACCATGCTGGACTTAGTCGAGAGCTTACTTACTCACAACATGCGATTGCCCTGGCTTCAATGGTTACGAAATAGTAGCGTTTTTTGTCAAAACAGAAAAAATGGTATCGACACACACTGCAAAGTCTGGAGCATCTTCATATGAAACTTCCATTAAGTAATCATAAACATCGATCCCGACTTGGCACAATATTTGGAGATGTTGGTAACGATCCGGAACTCTCACGTGAGAATAGTGTGGCACTCCCGTGCTTGTGGCGCAGCAGCACTGAGAAGTGTGGCGCATATGCTGTTGTCGTCACTTTTCCTTACCCGTCGCGAAGAGAAGCTCCTTCCATCCGGCAACGTACATCCAGCCTTCACTTCACCTTACTTTGGTATTGTCATATCTAGAGCCGGAGTCACAGCGGCTGCTTACAATCTCTCTCTTACTATTCCTAAAATCCGCATACCCATTGAGACCTCATCCAAGTTGCGACACTCTTGACGGTATCCCGTTAGCTATTGGACAAGCAACCATGTCCGTCCTCCTTGAGACAAGCGCGGGCGATATTGTCATCGACCTTTTGGTTGACCATGCCCCCAAGATGTGCGAGAAGTAAGTTCCCAAGTCCCGAAGCGTTGCCAACATTGCTGAACCGAACTAACAAGATCATCCTATGACTAGCTTTCTGAAGCTTTGCAAAGTCAAGTACTACAACTTCTCGCCTGTCCACTCAGTACAAAAGAACTTCTCTTTTCAAACCGGCGACCCCCTCGGCCCTTTATCGAAAGACTCAGACGGCGGCTCTTCAATATGGGGTCATATCCACGACGACCCCGGACAGCGTACATTCCCTGCCTTTTTCCACCCTAAGCTAAAGCATATTGAACGGGGTACCGTCAGTATGGCAACTGTTCCTTTGGCTTCGGATCCAGACACTCGAGTCGCCGCATCGCAGTTCATCATTACTCTTGGCGAAGATACGGACTTCTTGGACGGAAAGGCTGCCATTTTCGGCAAGGTTGTGGAAGGCTTTGACGCACTAGAGAAGATCAACGAGTCAATCGTCGACGAGAAAGGGCATCCGCTCATTGATATTCGAATCAAGCATACAGTTGTTCTGGATGACCCTTATCCCGACCCGGTTGGCCTCCGAGAGCCAAGCGCCAGCCCACCTCCCACAGACCAGCAGCTCCAGACCATCCGCATAGCAGACGAGGCTGCTTTACATGAGAATGACCAAGTTGATGAGGAGGAGCTGGAAAAGAGAAGACGCGATCGCGAGGCGAAGGCACAGGCACTCACCCTGGAAATGATGGGCGACTTGCCTTTTGCTGAGGTGAAGCCCCCAGAGAATGTGCTCTTCGTGTGCAAGCTGAACCCAGTGACCGGCGACGAGGACCTAGAGCTTATTTTTGGTCGATTCGGAAAAATCCTCAGCTGCGAGGTCATTCGCGATCAAAAGACCGGCGACAGCCTGCAGTACGCTTTTATCGAATACGAGGATAAAGCGTCTTGCGAAGCTGCATACTTCAAGATGCAGGGGGTTCTCATTGACGACAGGCGCATCCACGTGGATTTCTCCCAAAGTGTCAGCAAATTGAGTGATGTTTGGAGGAGCGACACGAACAACAAACGCAGGACCCATGCCAACCGCGGCGGTTGGGGCGGCGTCAGGGAACTGGAGAAGCGCCGGCAATACAGAGATGAAGCGGAGAGGAACTTTGGAAAGGATTACGGCATGGTTTATGGAGAAGAAGAGATGAAGGGGAGGCTTGAACGTAAAGGAAAGGAGGAATCACCAAAGCCTAGCAACTCAGATCGTCCGACAAGGGTCAGGAGCCGGAGCCGAAGCCCACGACGAAGGGATAGAAGTCGCGATCGGTTCCGAAAGTCGAGAGGAGATGATTCATGGCACAGAGCAGATTCGCACCGCAATGACCGAGACAGGAGAGATGGAAATTACAGACCTCGAGAGAGGGATAGGGACCGACGCCCAAGAGATGACTACGGACCGAGGTCGAGAAGATGAAGAGTTTTGCATTATCGGCATAGGGAGGCTCGAGCGGCTGGAACATGAGCACCTAATGTTATAAGAGGAATTAACGTACAGTTTCGTCTACATTAGCCGTCGCTGCAGTCTGCCAATCCAACACCGTGTACATAAGCTTGTGTTTGTACGAGGTGTGGTATGATCACTCTACCAGCTGAGCATATCCGTCCTTGGGAACGGCATTGGCGAAGCCCACCTGGCGAAGCCACTGGGCACACACTGTTCACACAATCATGACCAACGTGTCTGGTCTTGTCTCTGGGAGGGGGGACGGGGACAAGCACAAGGCTGTAGGACCGGCTAGACTTTCAGGTTGTGCAGCAGAACTTCCCTCCTGTGATTGGGGAGTGACAGAGGCCAGTTGTGAGCCAAGGTGGGGGCAGTGAGCTTACCAGTGAAGGATATAAGGTCTACGTTCTTATGGAGTCCCGAGTCTCCGGGGGTTTGTTCACACATATCGACATGCGCTAAACCCGACCGACCTTTCGCTTGTTGCAAAATACTTGGATACTCGGTCTCTATCGGACATGATGTTAACCACTGGCCTCCACGTACAAAAGCAGATTCGGAGCACGCTTACCAGCAGCAACCCCCACACATCTTTCGCCGGCTTCAGATGCTGTACGACATGAGAAGTGAGCTGCAGGTGGCTTTGCGGCCTTCAGAGTGAGCCCGGCTCATGGAAACCACTCTACCCCCTGGTCACTCGCCAAGGGTCAACCAAGGATTGTGAAGGAAACATCGCCACCGATCGATTCAACTACTCTACCTCTCGGGTACAGTACAAATGCGTCGGAGGCTACAGATAGATGAGACGTTCTAACCCAATGTGACCTACTAGTCTCCATCGATTGGCAAGTCACCCACGCGGGAAAGGAAAAAGAACAAGACACTTGCCTCTAGTAATTCGATGGGCGGACCATACGCCTTGTCAAACCGTTTGATTCGGGCTGAAGGTCCAGTAACGGGGTAATCTAGGAATGTACCCTGAGATAGACCTTTGATTCTCGACACACGTGCCACTTTGCTCGGCTGCACTTCCCTGTGGATATTGACACAGTGCCATGGCGAAGCTGCAAGCCATATACCCTACGAGATCAGCCGCCGCCAGGCGACTTCATCAAGAAGCGCCATCTAGGTGTACCCGGTTCCTGGATCAGCCCGATCCACTTCGTCAAGGCACCATGCAGAGGAGCATACATGCAACTGCAGAGACGAGGCCCGGCCTGGGGCCCAAAAAGCTGGTCAACTCGATCTGCAGCTCAGATCCCAGACACCGTTTCAAACCAGCCGCTCAGTTCGGCATTGGCGCTGAGATTCAGGGACAATTGGCTACACCTCTCTCCGAAGACAGTCTACACGAGCAGCGGGCTTCGAGGACCGACGTCCGAGCCTGCCAAATGTCGCCATTGCCATGGAATTGCATGGTGCCCCGCCCCCAGTGGTGATACCTGCCTTGGAGACGCTCGGCTATTGCTTCTTTGGCCAAACAGCCCTTTGACGCTATTACAAAGCCAGCCACGACCAGCCTTGACTCGGTGGAATTAGGGACACTCCTCGGACATGCTGTCGCCTCAGGGGAGATGTATCAAGATGTACGACGGCAGGGCCGACTTGGCTATTTGGCACAAGGTACGGCGGAAGAGAAGACCCTAAGTAGGCTACGACAACCAACCTGCATTGGTGGGATTCGACATGATGCCAACCCTTGCCCACGAGGTTCTGTAAAGGCTGGCCCAGCCATTCGAACGCTACAGAGCTCTTGGCCGCGTTGTGCCGCCGGGCCTAAGATCAATAGCCTTCGGAGGACTCGCGCATCTGGCTATTAAAACGGGCCCGTACATGCGCCATTATCCTTCTTGCGGGACGGCCCTTTCTAACTGTGCGAGCGGTGTATCTCTTCCTTTCCACTCCATACCTCCAAATGGCGGGACCGCCAGCACGCTTTGGTTTGAGCTGTAACTTGCTGGCGAGGGCGAGCCAATCGTCTGGACCCCTGGTGGTACACACTCGGTTGCCTGCAGCTTTGCCGGCGACAGCCTTTAATGACAGCGCGGTCAGCAGCATTCCCCGCGGGCGGTTGAGTAAAAATTTCCGCCGGGGACCCCAAGGAGCTAAGCTTGGCTTGCCATGTGTTGGTTGCTTCGTGTCGATCTCGAGCAGAATGGCCGCGGTGCGGCTGATCCGATGGAGACCGGGAGACAAGAAACCGAGCCTGTTTGTTGGTAGGCGAGGCCTTTTGTTGTCGAGAACCGGTTGTTTTACTCTCTGAGAAGAATGAGAGTAATGAAGCTGGCTTGCCCAGCACAGCTACTCATCAGGCCTCAGATGAGTGGACAATCATTCCGAGATCTCGGCTGAAGCGACGCAGCAAGAGATCGGCAACTTCGTTGGACATGCTGAGAAGCCTGTCAGGGTCTGCAAACCTGACATCCTCCAATAGCTTAACTACAGGACAGTTCTGCCACGTTCAGACGTCTCGGAAGACACCTTTGCGATATAGTCTGCAGCCCCCAACAGCCTACAGTCTCTATAATTGGCTCCGAGTACCCGGCGCAACTACATACAGATAGGAGTCACCGCCTGTCTAGCGATTGTCCTATCTGTCGATTTGAAAATCGGGACGTGCACAGCTGTTTGGCGGCAGAAGACTAAACGCAAAACGGACGAGCTCGCCACTGATTCAATCTGGTTGGTGACCTTGTGTTCGTGGCTCTGGCGGTGGCTGCATGAAAGCCCACAGTATGCTTGTTCGTCTACGACCAATGTCTAAGCCGGCCTCTTCTGTCAGTTGCTCTTACCCACCTTGGGCGACCGTTGCCTACGTTTGCAAAGATATGGTTTGATGGAAGGCGAGCCTTGTTCTATAATTATGACCCTGAAGGCAGCTCAGAGTCGGCGACCTCTATTTTAGAGACAAGACATCGTATCCGCGTTTGGTTTGCAGTCTTGGCGCAGTGGTTACTTCTTACATGTAGCAAAAGGAATTAGCGTTGGAGAGGCGTTGCTTCGTCTTCACCCAGCCGAACAACATGCACGCCCAGCATACGACCAAGGAGAATGAAAAGCACCGAGGCAGCAAGACATCTCAAACACACCGTATACTCAGATGTGGGACCGAAGAGATGGAATGCTCAGATTGTTGTCATTCCGTGGAGCGAAGCACATCCACGTCTCGCGAGGACCTATCTTGGCCACGGTCAGCGTCATGAGGTCGAGCAAACAGCATAGGAGCCCATCTAAGCCTGTATCCACTCTATTGCATTGCATACCTTGATCGCATCTCGAACGCACCAGGCATTCAACCTCCAATCGGCGCTTGCGCCATCGAGGAAATCTGCCGTTTGTCCCGTTTGGGATGTGAACAATTATCAACGTCCACTGTCTGGACTCAAGCGTCTTCAACTCATTTTCAGGCGCGGGAGGATAGGAAACACCTCGTCTCCTCGGAACAAGAAGCAGTATATTTCGCCTGTTTCAAGCAGTGAGGGTCGGCTAGAATCAAAACTCTAGGCTCAACTTGAAGCTTATGAATTTGGAAATGGCCACTCTTTTTCTCTGCCTGCTGAGCACAACATGAGCGTCACACAGACAACCTAGTCTGGAACTTGGTAGGTACCTTTTACGGACTCAACAGCATCCGCTGACGAGTGACTGTCTTGTGTTTCCCCCCATAGAGCCATTCTACACACCCCTGGGCCCCCCTCCTTTCCAACGGATTCAACCATAAGGCGTTGGGATAGCTGAGTCCTGTCATGTCGCTTTTCAGTTTGGACTATTGTGACATTGTCTTACTGCTCACGAGTTTGCCCCTTGTGGGGAATGGTTAAGGATTGGCGAATGCACGTAGGACACTGTTCGTTTGGTTTGTCACTTTGAATGAAGACTGTTGCTCAACCGACACTGTCCTGAGCAAAGAAGAATATGCTGGACGTGGGCCACAGAGAATGTACACGTCAAAGAGGAGTAGTCTGCTCCAGGGCTCAACTGCCATCTGTGGTGTTGCCTGAAACCGACGATAAAGGCTGGAGATGGGGATGGGGGTGTTGGCACAACATATCACCAAGGGCCAAGACGTCTCTGAGGCTCTCCAGTGCGGCTGATGAGGCTGGGATCAAGATCGAATCGTTATCCACACAGTCCGTCTGGCATGGCTCAATCCCGAAGACCTGCATCGGCCACCGGGGGGGCGATAGAGGCTCCAAGAGCGGAGAGACGTCAAACAGAGCGACCTTGATCGACTCGGAAACGCTGGAATAGGCTGGCTGACGCCGACGCTTTCTGTTTGCCCTGAAACCTAAGGCAATCAAGATGTGAAGAGCATGGTACCAGGCCCCGGTATCATGCACGCAGCCGAGTTACGCGAGGGTGCTCCGGACGCCCATCCCCTCTCTGGGACGTGGACAGCCTCAGACGCAGTCCCAGAAGCAGGTGCAGACGCAGGTGCAGACGCAGACGCAGGCGTAGAAGTAGATGTCCAGCAGCGAGTGACGTCTGTTGTACCAGCGACCGCTTGTAGCCCACGAGAGACACTGGCAACTTACCCCTTGGGGCATCCTTGGCCGGCCACCATGGGGGCGTGTTGCTTGTTTGGAGTGGGCAGCAAACATGGACGAGAGACCAGAGAGCAGACCTGGACTGGGTTCATCTAAGTCAGTCGTACGGACAGACTATATCAGGATCCCACGTCGGCAACTTGTCGACTCTGAAAACCAGACCTCACTCCATCACTCAACTTCATCATCTCAAGTTTGCAGTCTGTTGACTCGTAAGACGACAGCAACGTTTTCCTGTCCTTCATTTACAACCAGCTGTTTTGATTCTTACTTTCTCCGGCCCCCCCAGACCTTATCGTCTATACTGCCCACCTAACAGACCAAGGCATTCATTCACTTTTCTCTCAGGTTGGTACTCACCATCACTTGGCCGACGATCCATCTCGTCACCCATCCCGCGGCAGCCTTTGGCTTACACACTCTACTTCTTCACCAGCCACGCTCACCACTTCTACCGACATTGCCGGTAAAGCAGTTGGAAGCAGATAGATCTGTTGATTTGAGACGTACTCTGCACACGCCAACAACTACCCCACCCGAGCAACATCATGGCTGTCGTGGCTTCGACCTGCTTCTCTACGGCAGAGGTTAGGCGATACGGGCCTCCTCGTGCGGGTGGACCGTATGCCTCGTCTTACACCGACCGTCGAGGCAACACGTATTCTGTGCACCCTAACTCGCGGACCTCTGCTGCTAATGAGAGAGAGGCCCTCGATGAGGTGACCCCTCAGCGGAAGAGGATTGCTGTTGCGGTAAGTGTTGATCCGAGATTTCCTCCTCACCAAGGACGCTGGTTGCTTCGCCTCATGGGTCCTTGAGCTCACAAGGCACTTGTTAGTGCGGACGGTGCCGAAAGCGAAAGATTCGGTGCAGTGGTGACAACGGCATCGGAGGACCATGCACCAACTGCAGGAACGCAGGCTACGAGCCCTGCCAATTTCTCAGAGTATGTGGACCATGTATACTCGCGACCATGTGCGGCTTTGCTAATGCTGACACGTTTGCAGGTGGCCTCTCAGGAGACTCTTATGAAGCAGGACTCGTTCGGCTACAGCCTCGACGCCTCGCGACAATACCAGGCTCGCGGCTCGGCTTCTGCATCACCTGCTCCCTCGACCATGGGCACGTACTCGGACAGTCTTGCCATGCCGATGGGCAACGGCGTCTTGGCCCATGCCTCGAGCGTCGGCGCCCCAGCCAGCAGCGTTCCTATCAATGGTCTCCCTGCCACGAGCATGCCAGCCAACGATCCGCTGGCCTGCCGATCTGGCTCAGGCATGGCCTACGGGAGATCGTATTATCCTGTTGCGGGCTGGAACAATGGGTATGCAGAGGATCAGAGTGTCAACTACGCCATGTATCCCCAGTCCTACCAACCGGTACAGCAGCAGCAGCAGCCGCAGCAGTCGCAGCAGCCGCATACTGACCCGGACTGCGGCGTCAACTACCGCATGGCATCTGCCCTGGTCAACAGGCACAACGCCAGCATCTGTACCGACACGGAGGCCAACTACGGGTACGGTGGCGGGACGTCTCGCACTGGCGCGGCGGACTCGGCCAGTGCATCCTTCCAGAACGTCAACTCGGCCGCGGGCAGCGACCGCGTGCTTCCGGCGCCGGTGACACGGCCGCTGACCGGCAGCTCGGGATCATCAGCCTACCGGAACGACTCCGCCTCCCCAACCTACAGTAGCAGGGCCGCGCACGCCTCGGCTCCAGGTAATGGTGGCGGCGCCCCAGTCAGCCCCGGCTCAGACGAGCACTCGAGTTACGCAAACTACGAGCCCTCGAGTATGTCGGCGATTCCCTCTCAGATGCCGCGGCCCAATGAGGTCTACTCGGCCGGCAGTTCCCCCAACTCGGTCTTCTCGCACACGGACCCGCTGCGCGCCCCGGGCTCAGTGCCCGACATGACGTACCGCTACACGGACACGACGACGCACCGACGGGACTCGATGTCAAACCCCGCCGTCATGACGCTCGTCCACGGGCAGTCGTTTGTGGCACCCGTTGGCGGCCAGCCTTTGCCGTATACGCTCGCAGGCGAAATGGGCACAGGGTCGGTCGATGGTGCAGAAGGCCATCGCAAGAGTGCCGACTCATCCCGTCCCTGAGTGGTCAGGAGTGGGTGACATGTGCTCTTTGAAGATGACGGTTGGAAGACGTGTGGCAAGCTGCCTTTTCATTCTCCACTGTTACTGAGATTCTGACATGTTTCTTTTTACGCTTTGTGCTTTACCTGCTTCAAAGGGGTAGCGGCGTCGTTGTTTATTGTTTTCATTTTTCCGTCGAGGCTTCCAGGCCACTGTCCTCGATCTACTACTCGGCATCCCTCGTACAGGTACAATTGTGAGTGCCAATTTCACTCGCGAGACAGGAGCGGGATGCGGATGGCAAGCAATCACACACCCACCTCGCTGTATGAAAACGACACCACCAGGAGCCCTCTGGCCAATGCTTACCATGCTTCGACTGGAGTCAACATGTCTGTATCACAATTCAACAAAAGTTCTTGAAATCGAAGGGGAACAAGGTGGGATTCGTTCGTGGAGGAGCAGGGCTGAACTTGAACAGCAGGGCAAGCCCGGGGAACGTACACACGCAGGATACATGACCGTATATGCCGGGAGGGAATTCAAGCGGCGGACCTAGCAGCAAGTGCTTGCCATCTCACGAAATGGCAGCGAGTTCCCCAGTCCTTGGAGCAAGTGGCCAAGCAAGCAAGCGTGGCCTAGAAAAGAGGAAGAGGGGACAAGGGGAAACTGAGGACCAGGAGATGATACCCTCATAGAATGTCTTGGAGGATCATGCCGGTTTATGCTGCCTTGAGTGGTTCAGGAGGGAAGAGCAGAGGTTCGTGGGTTGTCCGCATTGGGATGTGGGCGGTTAATGGGAATGGGGTTGACGGACCGCTCTCCGGCTACCTAATGGGTTGTATTGTGTGTTTGGTTCTGTAAGGGTAGAGTAGCTGTGAACTTGAATGGAACTAGTGTCATTGTGAAGAGCAAAGTGACGAGGCGTCACGGGAACAAGTGTGGTTTGTGACGTGACAAGTCCGTCTAAGGCCGTCAGATGGAGACAATTGAGAAGCAAATGAGCGTACGTACCTCGCCTAAAATACAAGAGGTATTGGCGGCAAAGACTTGCAAATGATCCATTGAAGGAAATGGAGTCGAGATGGGCCATTACTGTTAGGTAAGTGGCAGCGGTGCACTATGACTCTTTGAGCAGGCCCAGAAATAGGCCAGCGATGGCAGGTAAGGGCAACGACGCAAATACGAGAGAGAGGGGCTTGCTTACGACGAGCGAAATGACGTCTAATGAGCAAGCCACAACAACAGGCTGGTGCTGTATGTGCAGATCTTGTGTAAGTACCCAAGGTAGGTAGGTACCTAGGTACCTATCTAACTTACCTTGTGTACCTACTGTATGTCTGTATGTCTATATGTACACATTAGAGCAAAGGACCGCTGCATTACACACCATCTACGTATACATGGTACTGCAGTATATGTTATAGACGAGCAATGGGCCGGAGAATTGGAGGGGATCAGCATTGGCATGAATGCGAATGGCCATTCACAAGGGCAGTAATGGGCACATCTGCCCACCTCATCCTTGGCGGCCAAATGGATCCGTGGATGGGAATCCATTATCCATAGCGGCCTATAGCGGCCCACAGCGGGGTACCGTAGCGAGTAGCGGGTAGCGGGAAGCCGACAGAGGGGCAGCAGAAGACGTCCAACGACGGCCAACGACGGCCAACGACGGCCAACGGCGGCCAAGCTGGCAGCAGCTGGGCCAACTGCTGGAGCTTTCGGGGGCACGCTCGGCCGCTAAAACAGGGAGGGCACCACCCCTGAAGCGCCGCGTGACGCCCCTGTACCGCCCAGTCGGGCTTCTACTTGCAGCGCTTGCAGTACTCGATTACTCCACTGTAGAGGTAGGCACTAAGGTGTCGGGTACAGCAACAAACGTCACCACCACTTGCGCAGCGCAGCCAGACGGGCGACGGGCAACGGCCACCTTTGCAACCCTCCCTTCCATTTCCTCTCCTCCGCGCCTCGTGTCAGTCCATTTCCAGTTCCAGTCTCGGACTCACCAGCTCTGCACTGCAGCTCTCTGCGTCCCAACATCCAACATCCAACATCCAACATCCAACACCAGAAGCCGTCCGTCCTGTCCGCCCACCATGCAGGTCCCCCTCTTCCGCCTCCAGTGCGGCGTCAACTCGTACGAATGGGGCAAGCAAGGCCTCGACTCGGCCGCCGCCCGCTTCGCAGCCGCTTCCGATCTCGAGATTGAGCCCGGCAAGCCCTACGCCGAGGTCAGTCTGAGCCCGGGAGGCGCCGCCTCGTCCTGAGCTTTCCGTGGGCTAACCAAGGCGTCCTTGCAGCTCTGGATGGGCTCGCACCCGTCCAACCCCTCGCGCCAACTCGAAACCGGCCGGTCCCTCCTCGAGCTCTTTGACGACAACAAGGCCCTCCTCTCCTCCTCCGTCACCTCGCGCTACGGCGACAAGCTGCCCTTTCTCTTCAAGGTGCTCTCCATCAACAAGGGCCTCTCCATCCAGGCCCACCCCAACAAGAGGCTCGCCGAGCAGCTGCACGCGCGCGACTCCAAAAACTACCCCGATGACAACCACAAGCCCGAGATGGCCATTGCCATTACCCCCTTCGAGGGCCTGTGCGGCTTCCGTCCCCTCGCCGAGATTGCCCACTTCCTCGAGACCGTTGCGCCGCTGCGGGCCATGGTGGGCGACGACGTCGCCCAAGAGTTTACGCGCGTGGCCAGGGATGGCGACGAGGGCGTCACCGACGAGAAGAAGGCGGTGCTGAAGAAGGCTTTCAGCGCCCTCATGTCCTCTTCGTCAGATTGCATTGCCGTGGAGCTCCCCAAGCTGGTCGAGCTGGCCGAGTCCGAGGGCTCCAGCTTTGCCGGCGGCGGCGTGCAATCCACCATGGGCGAGACCCTGGCCGAGCTCGTCTCTCGCCTGTACGGCCAGTTTGGCACCGACATTGGGCTCTTTGTGCTCTTCTTCCTCAACCTCGTCAAGCTGGAGCCCGGCGAGGCCATGTTCCTCGTCGCAGACGACATCCACGCCTACCTGTCTGGCGACATTATGGAGTGCATGGCCGCCTCTGACAACGTCGTCCGCGCCGGCCTGACGCCCAAGTTCAAGGACGTTCCCACGCTGGTCGACATGCTGACCTACAACTTTGCGCCCATCGACCAGCAGAAGATGAGCGCCACCGAGTACCCCTACTGCACCCTCAACCGCGCAGCCTACAGCTCCGGCTCCGCCGCGCTGCTCTACGACCCCCCGATAGAGGAGTTTGCCGTCGTGCGCACCCTGCTGCGAGGCCCGGGCGCCAAGGCGACCTTTGAGCCACTCGACGGCCCCAGCATCGTCATCTGCACCAGCGGCAAGGGCAAGATCTCGGTCGGCCCGACGAGCGCGCCCATGCAGGCGGGCTACGTTTACTTTTTGGGCGCCACCGCCGAGTGCGTGCTCGAGTCCGAGGTCGGCGATGACGAGGAGTTTATGACTTTCAAGGCGTTTTGTGAGATTGACGACTCGGATAAGGGTACCAAGCTATGAGGGCATCTGCGGCGGCTTGCTGTGGGGACCCGTCGACGGGATAATAGCGGCGGGGTTTGAGCAAGGGGGACGAGAGCGAAAGAAACGAAACATATTTAATATCATGGCCATGTTGCTGTCTTTTTGAGAAGAGAAATGCTCGCCATCTATGCGGTGTGGCTCGGTTGAGCAAAGGATGAGATGCGTTGAGCCCCAGTTTCCAAAACGCCTGCTAAACAGCCTCCCCTCCTGATTTGATCGAGGTGTTCAATGTGTTGCAATTGCTTACAGACACAGACAACTCTCTACTCTACGTCAATACGCTCATTAAAAGGCCACGGATCTGTGATTCGTTTCCGGCTATTTCGTTGTTAGCAGAAATGTGCCAACTCATTGCCCGTTGCCTTGACTCACCTTAGCTTGCTCTCCAGGTTCCACTTGGAACCGTAGTATCTCAATGCCCTCCAATACCACGTCTGGCCCGAGCCCATGGCTGCCGCCACGCTCGATAGGACAGCCATCTTCCTCGACCGAGGCTCCCGCAAGCGCGCATACTCCTCCAGTACAGGTCTCAGGGTACCAGTCCCTGCGGAAGAAGAAGAAGAAGAAGAAGAAGAAGAAGAAGAAGAAGAAGAAGCGTGCCGGAGGAGCAGCCGCGCCAGGGCCGTGGCGTCCTCAATGGCGAATCCCGTGCCCTGGCCGCTTGTCGGGAGCATGAGACGGGCCGCGTCGCCGATGAGGACGGCGTTGCCGTGCTGGATCTCGTCTCGGCTCCAGACGCGCTGACGGAGGGGCGAGTGGATGATGCGGTCCGCTGAGGCGTACAGCGCCTCGAGGGTGCCGGCGTACGGGTGGAAGACGTGGCGGTGCCTGCGCAGGAGAGCTACGGTCGAGTCGAGAGGATATGGGCTCGGGACGATGACCGACTGCCAGGGCTCGGCGTCTGGCCCGAGAGAGTCGGGGACGATGCTGAGCTGCTGAGCGGGCAAAGGGGCCTTGTCGTCGGGGATAACCAGGTCCCATCGTATCTTGCCGCCCACACAAGGCCCAGAGGCGACGAAGCCGCGATCGAGCCACAGGCTATGCGAGCCGCCAAAGTCTGCTGTGGCGTCCTCGGCCTTGACTGCGGCCGAGACGCCATAGATGCCGGTAAGACCCATGAAGTCGGGCAGCCACCGTGCCTCGGCCGTTGCTGGATCCCGCTGCTCGAGGATGAACCTGCGCACGGCCGAGTAGCCGCCATCCGCGCCGACCAGCAAGTCCGCCTCGAGGCTCGTCCCGTCGGCGAAGCCTACCGCCACGCACCCGCCGGGCCGGGCCTGGAAGCTCACCGCGCGGCGGCCCCAGGCGACGTCGCCGCCGAGCCGTCGGACGTGGCTGACGAGGAGCGCCTGCAGCGCGCGGCGCTCAAAATAGAGGACGCCCGTGTCGAGGTCGCGGCTCAGCATGGCGTCAGGGAGGGTGGCGAGGTGCTCGCCGGGGCGGCCGGGGCGGTAGTCGCAGCGCCAGGTCGAGAGGGAGCGGCATTCAAAGGCGGCGGAGCGGAGGGCGGCGTCGAGGCCGAGGCGGCGGAGCGGGTAGAGGCCATTGGCGAAAAGACCGACGGAGGCGCCGGCGCGGGAGCGGTCGGTGGATGTGTCGATCGGAGCCGGAGTAGGGGCCGGGGTCGGGGCCGGGGCCGGGGCTTGGTCAATAAGGATGGGGCAGTAGGCGGCGCGGAGAACGGCGTTGGAAAGGAGGTGGAGGGCGAGGGTTGGGCCGGCGATGGCGGAGCCGACAATGGCAATGGTTTTGGGCGCGGCGCCGGTCATGGTGAGGGTGCATTGGCCATATCACAGGTCATGAAAGAGAGAGATAGAGAGAGAGAGAGAGAGAGAGGGAATGGATGGAGAATGGAGAATAGAGAGTGGAGGATGAGGATTGCCATCTATGCTATGGTGGGTGATGCTGCGTCTTACATGATGTGCGTGTTTGGCAGTCTTACTGTCAGCCTTACTGTCCGTCTTACCCCATACTGTCAGCAGGTTTGCCGAAGTCTCGTGTCCACACATTGTCCCTGAACGGTGAGGTGTTGAAAATCAGGAGAATGTATAGCCTTTTACTCCCATATGCAAAGGGTGTAAGATGGCCGTTTTCATGGTTGCGACAGGTCCGAGTATGTGAATGGAGGCATGTTTAATCGGTACTTGTATATCGTCCCTCTGCTTATTCGTCCACCTGGGAGGCGGCTCAAAGAAGGTGTTTGCCCGATTGGGAACGGCCTCCACTTGTTCTCACCGCCCACCATCTATCTGCCCAGCCTTTGACCCGCGCCGTTCTGGCGACATCCACAATGATGCAGCCTACTTTTGCGCATCGTCAACTCTAATTCCCCTCCACTCTTCCTCTTCCTCTCCCTCTCCCTCTCCTCTCCCTTTTCTCCTCCGTCTTCCTCTCCCTTCAGGTCGGGCGCGTCGCAACATGGTTTGCTCGTGACTTACGCGAACCTCTGGCCCGCTGCGCGCTTAAGATGGGCTGAGCCTTTTGGCCTCTATCCCCCCTCCAGAAACACTCTCCTCTTTCTAACTTCCTCCCCCCCTCTTTCTCCTGCACCGCTGTGTCGCGCCTCGTCGTCACCTTCACCTCTCTGCGCCGCCTCTTCTCCGAGGCCTGCCCTGCTCTGCTGCCCCTCAAAAGGTTCGTCTTGTTTTTCTATTACAACTCCGCGCCCTCTTCTTCCTTGCCCCGTCCTCCCCGTCCTCCCCGGCCCCATTCTATCCCGTCATCGGTCTATCCGTCCGCAGAGGCCGCCGCCGTTCCCCATTCCCAGCTCCCCGGCCCCCGGCCCCCTTCCGCGTTTTCATATGTTCCCTTTCCTTGTTTCTGGGTTGATTCTTATTTGCGGTATTCTGTCTAGGCGGTGGTGTCGGGCACCATGGCTAACGGGAAGAAGGCCTCACGAGACGAGCTTCGACATCTGCAGGAGGACCTGGGGCCGTATTACCAGCAGCCCTTGCTCCCGAGACGCCGCGAGCCCCTATCGCGCGAGGGCACGACTAGCGAGCCGCGCCAGACCCATTCCCAGACGCCCGACCCCAAGCGCCCATCCAAGCGCCACAAGCCGTCGAGCAGAGACTCGACACCCAACCAGCCGCCCAGGTCGCGGTCCAAGAGCCGGGGCGCCAGGGGAAACAGCGTAGCCGCCGAGGCATCGACGCCGAGGAGGTCGCCTACCAGCGGGCCGTCGTCGCAGAGGAACACGCCTCGGCAGGACTCGGCCAAGCGCGACACGCCGACCCGCGACATGTCGCAACGCAACCGCAGCGGACGCGGGTCCAACCGCAACAATGGAAACACGCATGGTGAGGAGGCTCAGATCTGGGAGCTGTGCAAGGGGCAGGTCTCTGAGATTGTCTCGGGCATCAATGCGGAAAACGACAGCCTGACGGAGCTAGTCAATCTGGACAAGCAGGTCGGCAGCATGGACTCGGAAAAGATACCCGGCGAGTCCCTCCAGCAGATGGAGCAGCTGTGTCGCACCGGGGTTAAGCACTCGGAGGCCAACATGGCTGCCCTCAAGTCCCTATCCGACCAGCTCAAGATTCTTCGAGCCGTCGTGGTGGCCAAGGAGCAGGCCGAATCCCAGACGGCGGGCCCCGGAAAGAGGCAAGCGCGGGACAGCGCCGCGACGGCGTCGTCGCTCTACGATTTCGACGCGGCCGGCGACTCCCCCGTGCCCAGTCCCATCGGAGGCGGATCCTCGAGGAAGTTTGGGGACAGGTCCAGCAACCGTGACCGGGACAGCATGCCGCCCAAGGCCGAGAGCGTCGAGCCGCAAGGGTCGGGCGGCAGCGTAACTGGCGGGTCCGGTGGTGCCAACGCCAGGTCTCGGGTCATCTTCTCCAAGGGCGACGCAGTGGCCTTTAAGCCCAGGGCGGCCAACGGCGACAGCACGCAGGACTGGATCCTGGGAGAGGTGGCGCAGGTTTTGGGCGAGGGCAAGAGCCGGCGATACAAGGTGCTGGATGTCGAGCCGGACGACCAGAGCAAGCAGAAGGAGTACCGGTCGAGTGCCAGCAGCATGATTGCCATTACGCCGGAGAGCCAGGCCAGCACGCTCAAGGACTGGGAGTCTGGCAAGGTCGTGTTGGCTTTGTATCCTAATACGACGACGTTTTACAAGGCCGAAGTGGACAGCATGACGGACGACGGACGGGTCAATCTCAAATTTGAGGGGGAAAACGACTCGACGACGCTGCAACAGGTGGAGAGGCGATTCGTCATTGAATATCGGGCGTGACTAGTGGCCTCTTCATACCACGGGCCAAGATGATGTGCACTGCCTGGGCTGGGGGCCAGAGACTGGCGATTACCATTTACAATGAATATGAATGGTACAGTGCAGGGCGGGACGCAGTAGGTATGTGATGATCACCTCATACAAGATTATATGGGGATATGGGCCAAGGCGACACGGCAGGATATCAATATGGAGTTGCCGTGCGATGTGATAGTCGGGCTGGGAGAAGGACTTTGAATACCTAGGATACCTTGGGTGATGACCAGGTTCATGGGAGAGCAGGCACGGAAAGCGGAGGAAGAGGCTGGAATGGGGCATGGTAGCAGGGTAGCACACAAGCAAGCATGAATCCATAACGAGACGAATATAGATATAGTACTATCACGACATGCAGGGCAGGCACCTAGACCGTAGACGGGAAAGGTTTCGAGATTGGCAATGAACGGGCGCCTTATTAGAGGGATCCATTGCACTATGCTCACGATGTAAGCTGTAGGTACATGCCTACCTACGGAGTACATGGTACAGATTACGGAGTGCAGATTACATGTGCAGATACAGATTGGAGGGATCCATCCATCCATCTGGTGTTGGGCGATGGAAGATGGAAGTCATTCATTGCCCGTGCAGGGCTCCCCGCCTGGAAGATGACGCTGAGACTGGAAAGCCCCCATGCCATGGGTGGAAGTTTGTTCGTTGCAACTTTAGAGCGCCCAAGTTGAACCACTAAGCTGTAATCCGCAATCCGCAATCTGCAATCTGTAATGTCCATGTAATGTACAGTAACCTGTACCTGAGCGTTCCACGGCGGGACCCGACTGGGACTGTTGGGCGTTTCTTTCAGCGGCCGTTTAAGCAGGGGCTCCACCCGCTAGCCAGGCACTGCCAGGCACTGCCAGGGCCAGCCAGGGCCAGCGAGTGACCCCCTGGAGGCCCGTCCGGCCCGCTAGGCGCAAGGCGGCTAGCGCTGGAGAGGGCCCGCCACAGGGACCTGCGCCCGTGCTGCATTTCCCCTGACGGGGGAGGGATTGGGGGTGGCCTAGTATTGGAAGTAGGTAGGTATGATGATGATATTTGGCCTTTTTGGCCCTTTTGGGCGGCTGTCCGAGTGTACCATGTATACCTAAGGTACCTATATATGTATGTCCTGTAGGCATGTAATCTGTAGATGCTGGGTGGCAACGTCAAGGAGAGGAGAGGGCAGGGGAGGATGAGATGCCATGACTACCTAGGTACCTTAAGGCAGGTTGGTAGGTAAGGTAGAACAGGTAATCTCTAGTAGGTGCCTACCTAGGTATGTAGGTAGGTAGGTGTGAATAGAAGCTTCATGTCCCGTAATCTGTAATCTGTAATCTGTAATCTGTACGGATACCCGTTGGCAGTCAGTGCCGGGGAAACACGTGACGGCGCAGACAACTCGGCCAGGTCGCGCCGCGCTCGACGATTTCGCGATAGGCGAATAGACGACGGACCTCATTTTAAATGTCCCCACGGTAGACCGCTCCAGTTCCAGTTGCAAGACTACAGTACCTACCTACCCAAGTTACCACCTTACCACACCTTGCCACACCATACGAAACCATACGAAACCATACGATACCATACCATACTATACTATACTATACCATACCATACCATACCATACCATACCAATCCGCGCTACACTACAACACTGCACTACACTGCACTACACCACAGGTCTTGCCTTGTCTCGTCTTGTCTTGGTGGGTGGACTCCTTTCCCTCCTCCCACTCCAGCCATCTCGTCCTCATCCTCGTCGCCATTTGTCCTTGTGCAACCTGCTTCTTCCTGTTGCTACTGCTGCTGCTGCTGCTACTACTCTTGTCCCAATTGACTCACCAACAGTCAATCCCCCCTCCCCCCCTCAGCTTTCTTCCTCCTCTCGCTGTCTCTGTCTCTCTTCCCCGTCACACCACGCATCACCTCCAACCCCAGCAGTAACCACCACAACCACTACATCCACCAACTCGCTCGCCCATCTCCTCGACAACAACAACAACGACGACGACGACCAACATCTTCCAGAGCGCCAGCCCTCCCAACCCCCGCGCCGCATCTCGCCCTCCTCCCTCCTTCCTATACTCCACACCTCTATACTCTCCTCCTCCTCCTCCTCCTCCTCCTCCTCTTCACCCCCCCACACACCGCAAACATGGGCGGCCAACTCTCCAAGATGATGGGCAAGATCTTCGGATCAAAGGAAATGCGCCTCCTCATGCTCGGCCTCGACGCCGCCGGCAAGACCACCATCCTCTACAAGCTCAAGCTCGGCCAGGACGTCACCACCATCCCCACCGTCGGCTTCAACGTCGAGACCGTCACCTACAAGAACGTCAAGTTCAACGTCTGGGACGTCGGCGGCCAGGACAAGATCCGTCCCCTCTGGAGGCACTACTTTAGCGGTCAGTCCAACCTCGCCCCCTTCCCAATACCCAATACCCAACATCATTTTATGCTTTTGTGCTTTTGTTTGTCTTTGTCCAACACCCTGCTGACTTTGACTCCTCCCCACCACAGGAACTCAGGGCCTCATCTTCGTCATTGACTCGTGCGACCGCAACCGCATGGACGAGGCTCGGCAAGAACTCCATCGCATCATCAACGATCGCGAGATGAAGGATAGTCTGCTCCTCGTCTTTGCCAACAAGCAGGATCTCCCCGACGGTATGTCCATCTCCCCCCCTCCCCCCCCCCCTCCGTCTTCGCAACTGACTCTCTTCCTCCTCACCCTAAGCCCTGAAACCCCAAGAAGTCACCGAGGCTCTCCAGCTCTCCAAGCTCAAGGACAAGGTCTGGTACGTCGTGCCCAGTTGCGCCACCACCGGCGAGGGTCTTCTCGAAGGCCTGGCCTGGCTATCCAACAACGTCAAGGCACCTCCCGCCCCCGTCAAGAAGTAAGCGCTGCCGCCTTGCTCTATCTCGCCGACCGCCCGCGACTCGACAACCTTTCCGATTCCGACTCGCCATCATACCACTACCTGCCACGACCAACCTCAACCACCAGTTGGCGAATACGTCCGAGCGGCACCATCCCGATATATCCTCCTTGCCTCACCTCCTTCCATGGCCTCGAATCGACTCTCCCTCGCCTTCCTCTTGCAGGCTCGAGCTGGTCCTCCACAAACAACCTGCCGCACCCACCACGTCGAGGCCGCCAAGTCAAGGGGCCCCCTGTCGCTTAGAGATGTACAATTCGCAGACGAAGCGCTTCTGCCAGGAAATCTCAAGAAGGCGCTCTTCTAGGTGGAAAGGCGGCCTCGTTGACATGAGAATGCACCCCTTTCTCTGTCTTGGAACCTTGCACTTGTCCATCTATCTACCGCTACCCACTTGCTCCTGCTTCGGCGCATTTCCCATACTCTTTTTCAAATCCAATGTTTAATTTAAAATACCCTGTTTTTTTGCTGCATTATCCCTCCGTAGACGGCGGATCATGGGCGAATACAAAGAAAAAAGGGGTCCGTGTTTCCACCAGATCGAGAGCCAACAATGCAAAGTTCAAAATAGAGCGTGTGCCAGAGGCGGGCTGATTTCTTTCGGCTGTCTTGTCCTTGACCTAACGTACCTTTGTTCAGTTCCTGTCCAAGCTGGCCTGCTACTTCGTTTAGTTCTTGTATTAATGAGCATGTCTTTCCTTTTCGTGCAATACTTCCCAGTCACGCTCCATCATTGCTTTCTCTCGTCGCGACATCTAATGGCACTTCGCACGAGTTTCCATTGGGTATTGTATGTTTGTAAATCATAACGCCGCCAGCCATCATGAGCCCCTTATCCCAAGAAAAAGCAACGCCGTTCCCGTCATACATCTGAAAAATGCCCAAACTAAGAATGCAGCAATCAAAAGTAGTATATACACACATTACAAATGAAGGATTCTCAACGCTTGAGTCCTTCTGTTACTGGCAATGCTCTCTCCATGGACCATAGAGCCCCATTCACTCCTTGACCCTCTTGGCCGGCCGGACCAGCGTGTCGTCGGGTAAGCCACTACGTTTGGTCCCGGGCAGGCTGCTGGTGCGAATATCGTTGTCGTCCTGGCTGACTCGGCGATGCGGGTATTCATTCTTAAGGCCCTCGAACGCGTTTGCGCTGACTCGGTCGCCCGTGCTGAAAAAAGGCGACTGCAGGGCCTGAGCGGCCGTCAGCCGTTTTGCTGGGTCGTACTCGAGCAGGCCCGCTAGCAGTTTGTATCCCTCTGCACCGAACGAGGCGAGCGGCGGGGTGCCACCCGCGGCACCGGCGTGGGAAATGGTTTGGTAGTACCACTTTTCGAGGTTTGAGGTGCTCGGGGGTGGATTACGGCCGCCGTAGTGATGATTGTTGGAGTGATGGTGCCCGTGACTGTTGTGGTGGGATGACGAGGACATGTTGGACTGTAGCAGGTTGAGCTGGTTGTACTCGGGCATAGTTGGCAGTAGCGGCCAGCGGTCCTTAGTGGGCAGGCCCATAATGTCGACAATCTTCTGCATCTGGTTGCGCTGGAATGGAACAGTCTTCTTGTTATCCATCTTAGCTTCTTCACCCTTGAATATGGGCCGAAGGGAAAGCAGCTCGGCAAAGATGCAGCCCACAGCCCACATGTCGATGGCCGGGGTGTAGTGGTAGGACCCCAGGATGAGTTCTGGTGCTCGATACCATATAGTGACAACAACCTTATCACCGTTGAATAGAGAGTGCAAAGGCTTATCGAAGCGGCGAGCCAGGCCTAGATCACCAATTTTTACCTCGCCGGATGAGGTAACCATGATGTTGGCAGGCTTCAGGTCACGATGCAGCACCCAGTTGGTATGTAGATACTGGCAGCCGTTGAGCAGCTGGAACATGATACTCTTGACGGTGGCAGGTGGGATAGGGTGTCGAGGTTGTTGGGTGTGGTGATGTATAATTTGGAGCAAGTCGTGCTCGGCGTACTCAAAGACCATGAAGATGCACTTGTCCTCAAGCATAATCTCACAGAGGCGGATGACGTTGCCGTGGCTCAGCTCACTGCACAAACTCATCTCACGGATGGCGCTCTGGGAGATGCCAGTGTAGCTGATCTGTTCGCCCTCCTTGTCCGGCTTGAACTTCTTGATGGCAAACTCGCCGACAGGCTTGCCACCACGACCGACAGCCTTGTAAACACGGCCATATGTGCCGGAGCTGATGAAGCCGACGATGCGGTACCGATCCGTGATGCGGACCTTGGGTTGGTAGCCGGGAGAGCGGCTGCGGGATTCTGCACGATAAGGATGGTGAGTCCGCGTTTGACTGGAGAGAGGATGATGAACTGGAAATGATGAAGTGGTCGTCGGGTAGGGAACACCCTGGTAAGGACGGAGAGGCATGGCCTCGAGTCCTTGTCTTGATCTGCGCAGCTTAGTAGCTCAGGACATCCGAGAGAGAACCTTGTCCGTTTTCCACTTGAAACCACAGACAAAAGATTGCTCTGCACCTGAGCTTGGCACGTGCGATGCGATATGGCAGACCGGAAAAGTGTGTTGAGGAGATGGAAAAGAGAGGAGAGAAGACGAGCTGACACGAGGCGTGACGAATATCGAGTGGCAAGGCCGGGCGGGTTAGGTAAGATGTGGTTCCAAAAGGCCGGAATCCACATTCAAAGGCTCCGTCAAAGCCGATCCGGTGGTACTTGGAGCCCGCCAAGCGAGCAAGGATCGGATGGGTTGAGGAGAGCAACGTGTAACGTAGTAAAATGCAGATCAGGGAAAGAAGGGAAAAGGGAATGAAGTGCCAAAAAGGGAAGGGGGCAAGACGAGAGCCGAAGCGAGAGAGAGAGATAGAGAGAGGAAGAAAAGGAGAAGGATCAAGGTACAGCGGGCATCGAAGCGACAGATCTACAAGCAAGCTTGCAAATAGACGAAATGATAGGCGACAGAAGAAACGCCGAGAGTTGAATTCATGCAAAGAAGCAACACGTACCATCAAAAGCAGCCTGCACGCTGCGCTTCAAAGTCGGTGCCCTTGCGCCTGAACCCGGCCCCGACGCCCCTGACGGCGGATTTGTCAAGCTCATGACCTAATGAATGAATGGATGGATGGATGAATGAATGATTGAATAGATGAGTCGGCAGTCTTGGATCACAACCTAAGCAGGGCAAGGGATCCGGATGGGAAGCAGGATGCCAGCCAGCACAAGCCCACCGGCAGGGCTGGTACAGGTGACAAGCGGGAGATGACGCGCGCTCGAGATATCGTCGTCGGAAATGCGCTCGCGGGGTGCCAGAAAAGCACACACGGAACAGGTACCAGATACAGACACCGCGCGCGGCTCTGTGCCAATGTCGAAAGCAAGGGCTTCGCTTGGGGGCTGGTGGAGAGAGGTACGGAGCAGAGAGGGGACGGCTCGGCCCCGATTAGTTGAAGAGCTGTCGATTCCCGAGTCAGCAAGAGCCGACTAGGGGGCGGCCCAGGCTTGGGTGAGATCGGCTCCTGTAGGTTTGGGATTGGATTAGGTTGGGATTTGATTGCGCTCTTCGCCGTGGCTCAATTGCGGAGTGGGCGGGTGGAGTGCGCGTCTTGTAATCTGTAGGTAGTGCGCTTGTGCGCGCGGGGGAATTCGCAAGTTGCCTATTTGGATTGGATCAGGATTGGATCAAGATCTGGACACGAGCCAGTGCATGGGCATGAGCATGGACACGGCACGGAGCATGCATCCGGTTGTGCAAAGCCGGTGGGTGGCGGTTATGGATGAGACAAAGTAGGTGGTAGTGATGTGTAATCTGTACGGAGTATGTAGTTGTGCAAGTCCAAGTCGATGCAGCCGACGCTGTGGTGCTTGAAATCGTTGCTGTCAATGGCAGTCTACACCGACGGCTGGCTGGCTGACTAATCCAACCAACACCCATCACGAAGGAAGGAACGAGGCACAGTTGTAGCTATCGTCGTCTCTCTTTTTCCTGATCGCGCTACCGCCTATACCTGCTACGTGCACTGAAGAAAACCCAACCCCTCGCCCCCTTGCTCTAAATATGCCATCGCCATTGCCGTCGCCATTGTCATAACGCTCTATCGTGGGCCCAGCTTCTCCAGCACCCGGGTGCCCTGCTCCTCCCACTCCGCCTTGGTCACCCACATGCTCTCCTTGTCCGCCATAATGTTGGCCAGCACTGCTCCGCCCAGGAACACCATGTGTCGTCTCCGCGGCGGGTCCTCTATCCGCACCTTGAACTTGCTCAGCCGCTCTGGGTTGCCCTGCAGCGCCCGCGTCAGCCACAGCTGCTTCAGCTCCTTCTCCAGGCGCGACGGCAGACCGGGGTACATGCTGCTGCCGCCCGACAGCACAATGGCCTTGAAGAGCGATGATCGGATGTCCACGTCCGCCGCCTGGATCGTGTTGAAAAGGAACTCGCCCAGGCCGGGTGATTCGCTGTCGACAAGGTGAGGCTGGAACAGGCACTCGGGCGCCTCGAAACGTTCGCTGCCCACCCGGATCACACGTCCATCGGGTAGGGTGTAGTTCTCCACCAGGACCGTCGTGTCCTCGCTGAGGCGCTTGTCGAGCTCTAGGTCGTATGACACGTAGCAGAGCTTCTCCTTGATCTGGCGTACCGTCTCGAAATCGGCGGTTCGGTTCAGAGCGTAGCCGCGGCGCAGCAGCAGCTTGATCAGGTTGCGGGTCACATCGCGACCGGCGACGTCTAATCGCTTGGTCAGGTGGTTGAGCACCACGGATTCGTAGACGGGGACAATGTGCGTGACACCGTCGCCCGAGTCGACAACAACACCGGAGCTAAGACCTGCAGGGGCCGTTAGATATAGCTCGAACTTCGCAAGCTAGGGCCCAAGCCATCACTCACCCTGGGCGTACAAGGCCAAGACGGCCTGGATGGCCACGTAGACTCCTCCAAAGTTGTATCGGTCAAACATGACCTCACACATCTTCTCGCGGTTCTTGAGCGGATTCATCGGGGGTTCCGTCAACAAGATCTTCTGGCCCGTCGTGTCGACCTTGAGCTTCTCGAAGAAGGTGTAGTCCCAGAGGTGCTCCATGTCGTCCCACTTCTTGACAATGCCGTTCTCCATGGGGTAGCTAATCTGCAGCATGGTCCGGGCAGCTGCCGCCTCGTCACCGCACATGATGTCCTTGATGACAATGTCGCTGTCCGATTGCTCCTCGGACCGGAGAATCGGCCGGCCAACAATGGACGGAAACTGGTGCTCGGGGAAGTTCTGTGCAGCATATCCGACCTTGAGGAAGCCGGTGCCGCCGTCGAGGACTGCCAACAGTCGGAGAGGTCAGCTTCAGGGGGGGAGGCTCAAGGCCGGCATGCTTGGGGGACATGCGTATCTGGCCAGAAACAGTGATGAAGCTTACCGATGGGCGGAGGGTTGGCCATTTTCGCAACTGTATTGGATTGGAAGCTGCTGAGTGTGTTGTGGCGGTCGGGGAGGGAGCTGGTGATGGCTGGTAGCCGTCAGGTTGAGGTGTTCGTCAGTGGTGGGGTTGGCGTGGCCGACCGTCGTCAGAGGTGGCTGAGGCGGATCACGTGGCGCCCCGCGATAGCTTCACCACCCCATCTTATCGCCCCGCTCAAGCTACCGACCTTTGTATTAGACCGACGGAGCTCGGTTCTCGGAGCCAAGCTGCACAACACCACTTGAGGCCATCTGGAATTCAAAGACACGTCTTGCAAAACGCCCCATATATTTATATTCAAGGGAGGCTAGGTATATAGTCACTATTCCCATCGCCCTCGTCCCATCATTCAATTACGTCGTCAATCATGTCTGAAACCAGGTTCCTACGACGAAACCTTCGGATTCTTGTCCTGAACCCTAACTCATGCGCCACCATGACGAGCGGCATGGAAGCCGCGGTTCGGCGCCTCCCTCTCCCAGAAGTATGGCTATAAAATCCCTCGATGTCGTTGGCGCTCCTTTTGCATCTTGTTCCAACACTGATGATGCATTACAAGTCCGTCGAGATTTTCACTTACACAGCTTCTGCGGCGGCCGGCGCTCCCGCTAGCATCAATAATCAGCAAGACATTGAAGCTAGTACCAAGGCGGTCCTCGAAGACACCGCGATATTCGACGACCTCTCTTCTGATAAATACGACGCCGTCCTCGTGGCGTGCTTCAGTGTGCATACCCTGGTCCAGAAGCTGCTGAGGTACCAGCATCTCGTTGTTACGGGAATCTTCGAAGCCAGTGTACTATCTGCCCTTTCGCTTGTCCCCATTCCCCTCCACACCAAACGATGGGGTATCGTTACCACTGGAAAGTTTTGGGAAGATCACCTTTCATCAGGAGTCAAGGAATTCCTTGGGCAGGACTCTACCGAGACGAACCAAAAGTTTGCTGGCGTCTTTTCCACCGGACTAGATGCTGGGGACTTTCACTCCGTGTCCCCAGAAGAAGTCACCGCAAAGCTGAGGAGCGCTACCAGGAAGCTTCTCAGCCCAGGAGACGTGGCCTGTGTGGTCATGGGCTGTGGGGGCATGGCAGGGTTAGAGGACATCATCCGTTCGACCGCAGTTGAGATGTATGGTAAGGCCGAAGGCGACAAGATCTACATTATCGATGGTGTCAAAGCAGGCATATTGCAGCTAGAGCAAGCGATCAGGAGCAAGCGAGCATTTCAGTAGAGTCAGGTAAGTTTACTGCGATAGGTCTAAGGGGTGGGGGGGTTGCACCTGAAAAGGCTAGGTAGTAGTTTGATAATCTCATCGCGCCTTTCAGTCCAGCCGGCTTGTTCTGCCCCAAACCTCGTCGGCATCTTTCTTGCCTTTTGTCTCTGGTACCCGCCATGAGATGAATACCGCCGAGCCAGCTGCGAGGGCGGCAAATATGAAATAAACCCAGCCCTGACCGCCGAGCTTGTTGTTCAGTGCGGTGTTGATAATTGGGAAAAATTGGGCAACCAGGAAGGTTGCAATGTAGTTGGCTCCCAGGGACCAACTCTGCGTAGCACCGACGGCCTCCTGACCCACCAGCTCGGACGCAAGGATGAAAGGTACGGGACCGAGGCCGACAGCAAAGAAACCGACAAAGACGAGGACAGAGAATGCGGATAATATCTTGACTCCAAATACAATGGATAACGCGAGGGCTAGCGAGCTGGTTCCCTGTCCAACAATGGACGTTAGCAAGCACGTCTTGCGCCCAAACCGATCCGGCAGTGGGGAGCAAGCAATCGTTGTGCCAAGGTTGACAATGGATATAAGGATGGTGAGCAGGCCCGATGAAACCGGAAGAAGGTCCGCTAGGAGAGAGACAGAATACATGATGATGGAGTTGATTCCGCACAGTTGTTGGACAAACATGATGCCCACAACAGCCACAATAGCTGGCCGGTAGAGCGGGTCCTTGACCACCTGGAAGAATCCCAGATGGATAGGAGCACTCGTGGTCTCGTCGATGGGAGATGGTAGTACCGGGTCAGCGTGAGCCAGAAGTCCTTCTTCTTCGGCGTTGTCTTGGCTTTCGTGGTCCCACCCCTCAACCTCCTCCTTGATGTCGTAGCCTTTGCCACGGATTCGCTGCAGCGTCTGCTTCGCCCTAGTCACTTCGCCCTGAGCCGCCAGCCATGAAGGGCTTTCGGGGACTGCAAACAGCCCGACGGCTTGAGCCGTGGCGATGAAGACACCCACTGCGAGGATCCACCTCCAGGCCCGGCCATAGCTGAGGAAGAAGCCGAGCGTTTGGACGATTAAGATGCCGATGTTGATAGAAACCTGCGTCATGGCGCCAAACAGGCCTCGCTCATTTGGAGGCGCAATCTCGCTGATGAATAACGGGACGACGACAGTGGACGCACCAGCGCCCAAGCCGGAAACCAGACGACCCAGGGCCAGAACGGCGGTGGCCCCTGAGAATGTCTCGATGGCGGCACCGATTAGGTAGAGTATCGCCGTTATACGCATTGCGGGCACGCGGCCACGCTTCGATGAGACGGGGCCAGCCCCTAGGGCACCGATCAGTCCACCCACCGTGAAGATTGACGAAACAGTCGCAAAGGCGGCTTCGCTCATGGGGATGCAGTCGGGCAGGAAGCCGCCGGTGGCACCATCGTCGCTGGGCTTGGCCGAGGTGGCCCGGTCCCGAAGGCCGAGGGGGAGCGAGATGGATTTTTTGCGGCAAGTAATGACATCTTGGGGAGCGTTGAGCTCTGACTGCGGCAGTAGTTAGAAGGCGATGAAAGATGAAGCTCCGATGAAAGATACTCGGGGGCAGGTATCGGGGTGATGATGACGTACCAGGTGGAAGCCAAACTGGAGCGACCCCAGGGTCGAGATGAAGATGAGGAGAATCAGATATGGGCTGACATTACGCATGCACTGTCTAAGGCCATGGTCGGCCATCTTGAGGATGGTGTGATGCGTGGAGGATCGGGTACCGGTTGATGGCGAGAAGCTAAAGCTGGGCGCCAGTTCATGGAGGCTCCAAGTGCAGTTCCAGCTAATCCGGCGGAAGCTGGGATGTTGGCTTATGGAGGTTGCAGCGGGGGTGGAGCCACGTGCCGTTGTGCTACCAAGCAAGCTCTACAGTAGCTCCAGCTCCAGCTCCAGTTCTAGGCCCAGCTCTAGCCAGCTGCAACCAGCCTTTAACCCCAGTTTTCACCAGGTCAGATGAGAAGACCATCTAGGATTAAGATGAACTATTGCCAAGCTATATACTACTGAGGAAGGTTTGAAAGAGCAGCCCGTTCAATGCGGAGTATGATGCTTGCAATTCACAGTCGCAGCAACAGCACAGCACGGCACGGGCGGAGACTCGGTTTCTTCAATTCTCTACTGCGCCAAGTCCTCGATAATCTTGCGTCCATCTCTCAAGCAGTCCTTCTCGTGCTCGGGCTCCCTCGCCGTCTCCTTGATGCCGTCGTCTACCCACTGCTTGACCGCAGGATGCTCCAGCAGTCGATCGAGGTAGTCCTGCGCCGGTTGTTCCAACCTAATGCCATATGTCAGGCACCGACAGGCGATTGGCGCATACATGGCATCCACAATCGTAAACTGGTTGCCCGCCAACCAGGGTCCCCCGAATCGGCTCAAACCTTGCCCAAAGAGGGCGTTGAGGCGGACAATCTCTTTTTGTAGGGCCTCGCTGTGCGACCCAAGCTCGATGCGGAGTGCAACGTTCATGGAGCACTCGTCCCTAAAGGCAGGGAAGCCGGAATGCATCTCGGCGGCGGCAGACCGGGCAAAGGCGCGAGCCATGACGTCGGCAGGCCAGGCACTGGGATGCTTCTCGGCAATGTACTCACAGATGGCGAGCGAGTCCCAGATGGCAGCCGAGCCATCAGTGTCGCTGTCGTAAAGGCATGGGACCTTGCCGCTCGGGGAAAAGATCGCGAACTGTGGCTGGGACATGCCAGGCCTAAAGAGCTCCAGCTTCTCTTCAAAGGCGATGTCGAGAGCCTTGAGGAGCACCCACGGCCGCATAGACCATGACGAATAGCGCTTGTTGCCGATGTAGAGGGTATAGACCATGGCTACTGGTTGGGAGGGCTATAGGGCTACCCAGCTGTTGTGGAGAGTGTTCGGTTCAAGAGTGCCCGAGATACTGGCAATTGAGGCGGTGTCAATACCGACTAGCAGAGCCGTGGTGTGCGGAGTTGTTGATTGTGGGGAGAGGAGAAGAGTTTACGCAGTACACCAGCGGCTGCGCGCTTTTATTGCTGAGCACTGCGCCCTTTGAATGACACTCAGCAGTGTCTGTATGAGATATGCATACGAGGTATGCCTTCTGGATACCTCACTCAATGGATAGCTACACTCACGCAAGTTTTCAACAATACGGATTTTTGAAAGAAATTGCTCTGGCCATGTCTGGATGGCCAAGGTGAGGAGGGGGGGGGCGATGGTTACCCCGGACCCTGGTTTCCAACTTAAGCTCTCATTAAGCTCTTAAGCTCCTTGCATTACCTCGACCATTGCTGCCATGTGATGGGAGGGATCGACATGGCACCTACGTTAACGGAGTAGCTTACAGCAATCTCTTCATCCCAAGTCCGAGTCGTCTCGTATGCGCCAGACACCGGCTTGCTGGACACACCAAGTCTGCTGATGCGTGCATCCAAAGCTCTAGCCCTGACCCATGCCAATCGCGGGGCCACGCTTATCCTGGACGATCCACCCTATTGCCTACTGTAGCTCTCCGTGTAGCCTAGTCCTGTGTTTTGCGCTGTCAGGCTTCGCATTGCCAGTTCCCGCGTCTGTTCGTCTGTTCCGGCGCTCAGCCCCGCAGCCACACGCGGGCTCCGGCTGTGGCGCGGTCCGAACCTCGGGCCACCCCCCGGACCCCCCGGCAGTTGGATCCACCAACCTCCGAGGGGGCTATTGGTGCGCATTTGCTCCTGGATGGTTGCGCGCCAATCATGGCCGGGGGGCAACGGGGTTCCCCAGATTCCCCGCCAACCCAAGCACATCAGTTTCTCCGCGCTGGGGTCGGGCATGGGCCAGAGTTTCTCCTCTGGGGCCTCTCCGCAATAGAGGTTGGCGTCTGGGGTTCACGGTTGCGTGGTGACAGGGAAGGGACGTGCTATGACGAATACAAACAAGCCTGTGGAGGTGGACGAGTCCAGCTGATGACGATGGGCGCAGATGAGGCCTGTTGATGCTCAAGTATAAATGGGAGGGCTCGCCGGCGACGTCTTCCACTCCGACTCCAGAGCACCAGGATTAGCTGCCTCTCCTCCTCGCCCACCATGCGCTTCTCTGTCACTGGTCTCCTCTCCCTGGCGCTGCCTCTCGTCGAGGCCGCCAAGGGCACTTTTGGATCACTCTCCATCTTCGATCCTCCAACCAACTACACGGACCCTCAGGTCCTCTACGCCCGAGTTCTCCAGCTCACCGACGGCTCTCTGCTGGCCACATGGGAGAACTACTCCCCCGAACCCCCGCCAGTGTGGTTCCCCATCGTCAAGAGCACCGACGGCGGCAAGTCCTGGAAGGAGATCTCCAGGGTCCATGATCAGGCCAATGGCCTCGGCATGCGATACCAGCCCTTCCTCTACCAGCTGCCCAAGGCCATTGGCGATTTCCCCGCCGGCACCGTCCTCCTCTCTGGCAGCAGTATCCCCACTGATCTAAGCACCACCGAGATTGAGCTCTATGCCAGTCGCGATCTCGGCTACACCTGGGAGTGGGTGAGCCACGTTGCCAAGGGTGGAGAGGCACGACCCGAGCACGGCCTCACGCCTGTCTGGGAGTCTTTCCTGATGTAAGACGACTAATCATTCTGTTTTCCGACGCTCTAGCTAATCAGTTTCCAGGACCTACAACGACGAGCTCATCCTGTACTACGCCGACCAGCGCGACAACGCTACCCACTCGCAGAAGCTTTCCCACCAATCGACCAAGGACCTCCGTAACTGGGGCCCCGTTGTCGAGGATGCCAAGAACCCCCGATACACTGACCGTCCCGGCATGCCCACCGTCGCCAAGCTGCCCAACGGCGAGTACTTCTACCTCTACGAGAACGGTGGCGGCCCCAACCCGCCCCCCGGTAGCAACTACTGGTTCCCCCTCAACTACCGCCTCTCCAAGGACCCCAAGAACTTCCTTGACAAGGAGCCCATCCAGATCATTGCCGGTGACGCTCGTCCCGCTGGTTCTCCCTACGTTGTCTGGACCCCCTGGGGCGGCGTCAACGGCACCATTGTCGTGAGCTGCGGTACCATGAGCGAGATCTTCACCAACCAGATGCTCGGTGACCGCAACCACTGGAAAGCCTGGTCTACCCCCGAGCCTACCTCGTACACCCGTGCGCTCCTGGTCAAGCAGGAGGACCCCGATCTGATTCTCATCATGGGCGCCGGTAAGCTGCCCCCGGGCAAGACCAACGAGGTCTCTCTTAGCGTCATCCGCCTCTCCGAGACGATGGGCGTCAAGAACTCGACTGGATGTGCTGCCAAGGGCAAGAAGTCCAAGCGAGCCCTCCTAGTTTAATGAATAAATGATGTTATTAGGCTGGCATCAAGCCACCTGTTAAATCTTTCTTGGCCCTTTCACGTGATTGCTAGAGGATATCTTCCATTAAAAATCCACTTGCATTGCTGTGGTACAGCAGCAATAGACTAATTGAGATGGCTGCGTCGGTAAGGTATGCCTCATGCAACAAAAGGATTTGACGCTCATGTTGGGGTAAGCATACATTTATGGAATCGCTTTGAGAAGGTGTCTATATCACATACTTGCCTACGTGTGCATTCAGCTGATCATGCATGGCGTTGCAGGCTTTAGATCCGGCTGAGAAAGCTGAGAACCAATGAATGGGTTACCTGGGGCTCTGAAGAAATACCCCTCAGCATTTCCTCTCATACATGAACGTGTTCAGATCCTATCCGTTATGACTTGAGAGCCGCAGTGCACTTGTTTCCTACGCGAGCCGCAGAATGAGACTACTCCATACCTCCTCGCTCAAGCTGAAAGAGTTCATTGGCATCAATACTCCCCCCTATGTGATCCTCAGTCACACATGGGGAGCAGAAGAGGTACTTTTTGCCGATGTCCAGAACGGAAGCGCTCAGAATAAGCGAGGCTTTGCGAAGCTCAAGGGCTGTTGCCGTAAGGCTGCCGAAGATGGCTTCGAGTGGGTATGGATTGACACCTGCTGCATCGACAAAAGCAGTAGTGCCGAGCTTTCGGAAGCCATCAACTCCATGTTTCAGTGGTACGAGAAGTCGGTCATCTGCTACGCCTATCTAGAGGATGTCGTGGTCAACCACAGCGCATCAGGTATCTCACAAGCTCAACTACTCAACAAGGCAGCCGCATACAATAAGCTGGGCGTAATGGGAGTCATTTCGTCATTTGTCCATAGACGGGTCGATCCAGAAGTGGAAAGCCTATCTTGGGCGACTTCATCGGCGAGAAAAGTACTTCTCGGTGACTTCGTCACGAGCCGGTGGTTTAAGAGAGGCTGGACTCTACAGGAACTGATTGCCCCCAAAGTCGTTGAATTTTGTACTGCTGAATGGATAGAAATCGGAACCAAGGGCTGCCTCGCCTCTCTGATCTCTGCTGCCACCGACATACCCGTTAGCATTCTGCGAGGCAAACCCGTATCCAGCTGCAGCGTTGCAGAGCGAATGTCATGGGCCTCGGCGAGACAGACTACACGAGAAGAGGATACCGCATATTGTTTACTGGGCTTGTTTGGTGTCAACATGCCGCTTCTGTACGGAGAAGGGACCAAGTCTTTCGTCCGACTACAGGAGCAGATTTTGAGACAAGAAGAAGACTATAGCATACTGGCTTGGACACTGCAGCGGGACTACGGACGCCGCCTCTTAACGGGTGCATTGGCTTCCTCGCCCTCCGAGTTCTCAAAGACCACGCCAGAGAGCCTTCAGATACCAGTCATGACGGAAAAGGTACGGCAGATTCAAGTCGCATTCGGATTTGAGAGGCCGGACACGTTTTCCAGCCGCTTCAACGTTGGGACGAGTACCTCACACAAGCCAAAGACGATGAGTACTCTTCTGCGTTCATACCCGCCTTTGTTCCAAACCAAGAAGAGAAACAACAGGGCGAAAGAGGACTCGCACGTTCTCACTACCGAAGCGTACCACGTACTGACCCGAAAGAACTACGAGGCCCTATGCAAGCACAATTTCCACACCAGCCATCCCGGCATGGTCCCTCGGAAGCCTCCAGAGCTCACTAGCCGAGGCCTCCGCATCACCTTGCCTCAGTGGAAGTCAACGGATCCTGAACTGCCTGCCATGACCTGGATATACTGCGAGATTGATGGCGACCTGCTGTGTGTTCTTACGCAGCCAGTTTTTGGAGCGTCCTCTCCCCTGCTCGGCCGCTCCTTATCGCCGTGGCTGCTGAGCGTGGACAGATCCTGTTTGAAGAACTTTGTGCCTACCAAGATGTTCCTGCACCCCAATGGCTACTTCAAAGAGGGAGCATCAACCCCGAGTCTCCTTCAGCCAGTAGATGAACCTGCCATGGGTCGACTGCGAGTTATACTCCCAGAGGAGAGAAACCATATCAGCTACGTGATCTCGGCATACCCCAGAAACCGGTGGAGCTTGAATGAGTTCTTCTTCCACGGCGAACCAAAGATAGTCGGCATAATCATGTTTGAGTACGCTCACGAGGAAGTTATAAACCGTTTCGAAGTCCATTGCGGCATGTTGAATGGACACCCGTGGTGTTGCATAGCAGAAGACTTGCATTCATTGCCTGGGGACGAAGTGGACGACCTGTCGGCAAAATTCGATGCCCAAGAGGCCAGAGAAATAGAATACTTTTCTACATTTTGCGATCGCGCCGTCAGGCTCTCGACTTGTCAACCTGGAACGGCTACCCTAGCGACTATTCGCAGAAGTCCGACAATGCAAGGGTATCCGTCCACGCTTGTGTTACGCGTGAGCGCTTGTGCCGTTGACAAGTGCCCCAACTGGACAATAATGTTTCTTTCCGGAACGGCAAATATGTGAAGAAGCTAGGACTTGGCCCCAGACAAGTAGGCTTGTAAGGAATTGATTAGGATAGAGCTGAGCTGCGTGCAGATTATACAGATCATGGCAAGGCTCATTGGATGCGCATTTGGCTCCTGAAAAGCTTTGACAATATAGGAACTGAACATTAGAGTGACCTCCCCACGGCCCTCTCGTCCTTCCACATCTTTCTGTCCTCATCCACCACCCCGGGACCCTGGTAGACACTACCATATACACCGCTCGCATAGTCCTGACCCTCTCCCTCCTTTGGGACTCTGCGCTTGTACCACTTTCCATAGGTGAGAAGGTAGTACAGTCGGAAGCAGAGCAACGCAAACTTGTCTCTCTCCAGATCAGCAGGGTACGTTGCACCTAGGTCGACGGCCGCGGCGATGCCGGAGATGCAAGCAACCTCGTGAGCATTCACAAGAGTCCACGCGGCGGCGAAGCGAGTCTTGCGACGGCCGTTGAGCAACCACATCCAGGGCACAACGAAGAGATAGTGTGTGAAGGAGTGGCAAAGCTGGTGCCACCAATCCTTGCGGATAATCTTTGCCGGGTCAATTTCGTCAATGGACCACAGCTCCTTGTCCCTCTTGTTGTTGAGGAATATGGTCTGGAACACGTGCTTGTCAAAGTCGAGCTGCGGCGGGAACTGCGCCTGGTAGTTTGTGCAGTCAAAGCACATTTCGAGCTTGGTGAGGTTCTGCGGGTACATCTTGATGAGGTACATGGGCTTGAAGTCCTTCTTGGCGAATTCGACGCGAGTGGTCTGGTCGACTCCTGAGAGGGTCGTGACGGCTTGGTTCTCGTTGAATCCGACTTCATAGTGCTTGCGCATGTAGTCGGCATCGCAGTGGGTGACGGTGATGTCGTCCGCGAACTTGGCACTGCCGAGAACCTTTCGCTCACGGAACGAGGCCGTCTTGCCTAGGATGCGCTTCGCAGTGTCGGCCCTGCGTGCATTGTTAGCTATGCCAAGGGGAGATGGAGGGGAGGATATGGGTCGTACAAGACACAGAGAACGAGCTCGTCGTACTCCTCCTGAGTCTCTTGAGCATCAGGATCAGCATTGATGGTTGGATCCTCCGGGGCCATGGCGCTGCTGGGGTTGTGGTGGTCCTTGACGGGGGTCCTCTTGATAGTCTTGACCACGACGCCAGTCTTGTCTCTCTTGACAACCTGCGTCAACTCCGTGGAAAGCCGGACCTTGACTCCTTTCGCGACCAGATCCTTTCTCCAGTCCTCGTAAAAGTCGCTGAAGTTGGGGAAGACGACCATTGGGGGAAGGTTGCTGGCGATGCTCTGCTTGTCTGCCGGGTACCACATGCCGTATGTTGGGCTGGTGCACAGCCTCTCGAGCATGATGGCGGGAACGTCGGGAGTGTAATTGCCCGTTCCCAGGAACAAGGCGACCATGGGGAGGGCGACAGTGTTGGAGAACTCCTCGGAGAACATGAAGATTTTGAAGAGGTACTTGAGCGGGACCAGCGCGAAGAAGATTTCAAAGGTGCGGATGATCTTGAGCATCCAGTAGAAGCGCTTGACTTCCTTTTGGTGACGCTCAATGAGCGAGGTCGGAAAGACGTTTGTCCAGAACTGGTCATCTTTGCCAAAGGAAACCTTTTTGCCATGTTAGTAAGGATGTTTATAGACGTTGATTTCATCCGGACACTTACCTGCAGCTTGACAGGATTGGCGGCATGTCCTTGTCTCGCAAACATGGTCATGGTATGGTGGAAGATGTAGCTGCCACCTTGGACGCCTTGATTCAACCAGCTGGCGCCATGCTTGTTCTTGTCAAGTGGTATGGAGAATGCCTGACCACCGCAGTAGTCGACGGCATCTATGACAGTCACGTCAAACTTGTCCGGGTGCTCGGCGAGATGATGCGCGCAGGACATGCCTAGTCCATTGGGATCAGTAACGGTTCACCCATGAAGGAGAAGAAGAAAAAGGAGCTTCATATTCTTACCGGCAGCACCAGCCCCTACAACAAGCACCTTCTTCCGGCGGACAGCTCCATTGCCGTTTACAGATGGCATGGTGGTGGGGAGCAATGGTTCGTTGGCTCTTCTGGTCGGCATGGGATCACGGAACTCAATTGGACATGTCACAGGTCACCGTGAGAATTCCTGTAGGTAGTTGCGGGAAACAAGGCAAAAGGACGGAAATGGAAAGAAAAAAAAAAGACGTTATATTTGTATGGGCTCAGCCAGTCCAGTCCGTGTCAGTGACCCCAAAGTGGGAGAGAGTCGGAGACGTCATGACTTTTTTTTGGGTACGTGCGCGCGGGAAGCAGATCGATCGCCGGGCTGGATGCACGCTTCATCCGATCGATCGGCTCCATCCGCTTCGGCGCATCATGTGTTTCTTATCTTTTCATGGACAGAACCACCTTGCCTTTTTTGATTCAAAGTCAACATCATCCCGCACTTCGCTCTTCTCATAGCCGAGCTCTAAATCTCGTTGCGGGGAGGTTTCCCCGGCTATGAAGCCCCGCTCCTCCGCTCCTCCGCGCCGAGTCCGAGGCGGCACCAGCCGGCGACGACTGTTTAGTCCACGGCTATGGATGGATATGTTACAAGTCGATATTTTACTATACATTATGCTAAGCGGAGTAGACATTCCCGGTGATGTCTTACCTACCGCGTCCGGCTTCGAATCAGTCGCCATAGTTGGTTCGTCAAGTACCGTCAACTGGACAGAGACAGTGCTGCTGGAGTTGTGAACGCAGAATACCTCGGCTCATGAGTGAATAGTCGCCATAAAGACTCACAATAAAGACGACATGCCCCCCCAATCTACCTATTGTCAAAATACACGGACTTGCAACTCCGTCGGTCGAACGTAGCGTCCGGCTTACTGACTTAGCCGGGCAAACTGGGTGGGATTGGGATCAATTAGCCCCGCTCTATGCCCGGGCACCATGAGTGTAAGGGCGCGATCGACATGGAGATGCAAATGGCGACATCGGTCTTTCAGTTCCAATCATCAGCCAAGACTAATTTTTCTGTTCATTTAACATCTTCAACGCCAACCTTGTTGTCGTATCCCTCGCCTAGATACCCTCTTCTTCGAAAACCGCCTCCAAACCGTTCCCACAGGCTTTACCAGGATCCCGCGTCTAGCAGCTAGAACACCTTAGACGTCCTTCATGGATGTGGATGGGAAGCTAGAAACGCCATGACGGAAAAAGAAAGTCGGGCGCTCGATGCTGATGTTGAGCTGCAAACCCCGGCCGCAGATCAAGAGCCCAGCAAGCCCCCCGACGGCGGTCTTGAAGCTTGGCTTCAAGTTGTAGCTGGCCACCTGGTCGTCTTCAACACCTGGGGCTACTCCATCAGCTATGGCATCTTCCAACCGTACTACGAGAAGCAATGGGATCTGCCGTCGTCGACCGTGGCCTGGGTGGGCGGCATTCAGATCTGCTTCATCTTCCTGATAGGAGCTTTTTCGGGCCGCGCCTTTGATGCCGGATACTACAAGCAGGCATTATGGATTGGATGCTTCCTGCAGACGTTTGGCATCTTCATGACAAGCATTGCCACCGAGTTTTGGCAGCTCGTCCTGGCCCAGGGAATCTGCCAGGGGTTCGGCAACGGCATCGTCTTTGCGCCCATGGTGGCCAACACGTCGACGTACTTTACCAGCAAGCGTACGCTGGCCATCTCGGCCTGTGCGTGCGGCGGCGGCACCGGCGGCATTCTGTTCCCGCTCATTGCGCAGCAGCTGATCCCCCAGGTCGGCTTCCGCTGGACGGTGCGTGTCATGGGCTTCGTGGTGCTCGCCGCCTCCGTCGTCATTCTCTCGCTGGCGAGGACGAGGCTGTCTGGGAGGAAGTCGGGGCCGCTTGTCGAGCTGGCCGCCTTCAAGGAGCCGCCGTACGTCATGTTTGTCGTCAGCATGTTCTTCACGCTGTGGGCAACGTACTTTGCGTACACATATGTAAGCTTGTGGATTGACCTTGGAGAGTAGTAATTGTTGTTGTTGTTGTTGTTGGTACTGACGCGGTGCCCAGGTCCGTAGCTACGCACTTCATGTGCTCGACGCGCCAGCCTCGACATCCTATACGGTGCTCTTCATCATCAACGCCATCGGCTATCCTGGGCGAATGGTGCCAGCATTTCTGGCGGATCGGTACTTTGGAGCCGTCAAGGTCTTCATTCCGACCATTCTAGCGGCGTCACTATGTATGTACATGTGGTCACAGGTCCACAGCCTGGCGGCTCTCTATGTCTGGGTTGTCGTGTTTGGCTACTTTGGAGCTGGGATCCAGAGCCTGTTTCCGTCAACACTGGCCAGTCTCACGACGGATTTGAGTAAAAGCGGAACGAGGATCGGCATGGCCTTTACGATCCTTAGTATTGCATCCTTGACAGGGCCGCCGCTGGCTGGCAAGTTGGTCCAGGCGATGAATGGGCGATATCTGGGTGCCCAGCTATGGGGAGGAACCAGTCTTTTGCTGGGGGCTGTGGTGCTCATGATAGCAAAAGTGGTAGGGCGACGGAAAACAGCAGAGGCGTGACTTTGAAGATGCAAGATTAGATACCATGAAAAGATTCTTGTTCCAGATGAGTATGGGCGGGTAAAGTTGAAGACGGCCACTTCAATCCGAGGTTTCTACCTACAATAGTTCACCCCCACCAACTCCAGGTTGTTCAGTGGGGGGGGGGGGGGGGGTTTCCCCCTGTACGTACAGTACCCGTAGCGCCACTAGAGCCGGGATGGACGTCAGTGTCAAGAAAAAAAGGGCTTCTGTTTCAGTGGCCCAATCTTCAACTTCCCATGCAGCGACCGCCATTTCTTGGATTCACAATGTCGCCTGCTCCATGGATCTGCAGGAGCTGCACGAGAGCGCTGGCTCGCTCTCAGCTGCGCCAATTTGTCCGCTACGCCTCCAATGGTTGGTCCGGCCCTGGTTGCGAAGACGATAACTCACCTGGAAGCAGTAGCTGATGAGAACCTTTTGTCTAGATGCCTCACCCATCCTTGCGCCCGCCCTCCTCTCCCGAGCCCAGTCGATGAATACCGAGCACGATCAGCTCCAGAAGACGCTCAACAGCTCCTTTGATGCTTCCAAAGCGAAACGCGCCGGCGAGCTCTCCCGCGTGGCTGCTGCCCTCAAGGCGTGGGAAAAGTCCCAGGCCTCCATCGCGGAACTGACGACGATGCTCGACGACCCAGACCAGGACCCGGATCTTGCATCGATTGCCCGGGACGAGCTCGATACGGAAAAGGGCAAGCTCGAGTCTCTGGCGAGGAACCTGTCGGCAAGCTTGACGCCCAAGCACCCCTTTGCCGACTTCCCCTGCATGATCGAGTTCCGCCCCGGTCCAGGAGGTCTCGAGGGCCGGTACTTTACCGACACGCTGTTCAAGATGTACAAGGCGCTGTGCATGCGCAGGGGCTTGCGGCACTCGGTCATGAAGTACGAGTTCGCCGACACGGCCGGCGACAGCTCGTCGTCGGCGGGCGAGAACCCGCTGCAGGAAGCCATCCTCGAGGTGCAGGACGCGGGCGCCTTTGACATATTCCGCAGCGAGGCCGGGATGCACCGGGTGCAGCGCATCCCGAGCACGGAGAGCAAGGGCCGGGTGCACACGAGCGCCGTGGCCGTGTGGGTGCTGCCCTCGTTCCCGGAGAGCAACGCGGCCGAGATGAACATTGACGACCCGGAGAGCGACTTCTACATTGACCCGCAAGAGGTCAAGATTGAGACGATGCGCGCCCGCGGCGCCGGCGGGCAGCACGTCAACAAGACGGAGTCGGCCATCCGCATGACGCACCACCCGACGGGCACCGTCGTGTCGATGCAGGACCACCGCTCGCAGCAGCGCAACCGCGAGGCGGCGTGGAAGATGCTGCGCTCGCGCATTGCCGACCAGCGCCGCGAGCAGCGCGAGGAGGAGGCCGCCCGGCTGCGCAACAGCGTCCTCTCCAAGACGCAAATCACCCGCGGCGACAAGATCCGCACCTACAACTACAACCAGGACCGCTGCACCGACCACCGGGCCGGCTTGGACGTGCACAACCTGCCCAATGTGCTGGAGGGGGGTGAGGTGCTGGATAGGGTCATGGATGGCGCGCGGGACTGGATCGTCAACAATGATATTGAGCTCCTGGTTGCCGAGGAGGAGTTGAAGGACAAGGCAGGCAAGGGGAAGGCATAGATGAACGCCAACGCCATTCTCGAGGCCATTGTAGATGAGACGCTGTAACAACGCTGTACGATATGTCATGAATGGACAAGAGCCCACGGGGCCATGTACAAACCTCCTGTGTCTACTTGCTCATTGAACCACGCAGCATGAACGCCTACTAAATCGACAGTGCATCGCCCAGCAATTTCGCCAATCGTCTTTGGGGGAATACTGCAAACCCTTTGATCCCAACCCATAGGAAAGAAAGAAAGAAAGAAAGAAAGAAAGAAGAAGAGGGAAGAAAACACCATTATCAAACAAAGATCCAGCCGGTTTCCCAATCATGAAATCCCATTCACATCAAACCTCCCAGAACGACCTTTCCAATACTGGCAATCTCAGACTTGGCATGGTTCCGGGAATGGTCCTCAAACTCCCTGACGACGTTTTGGACAATAATCTTGCGAATGCGCGCGTCCGCCTTGGCAAAGAGCTCGGCCACCGGGGCGGAGCACTCGCGCGGGGAGGGGACGAGAGCGAGGAAGCGAGAGTAGCTGTCGATGAGGACGTCGCAGAGCGTCGCAAACGTCTCGAAATAGTCGGGGTCAAACGGCAGCGAGGGCGTGAGCAGGTGTGTGTACTCCTCGCCGGGGAGGAGGTCCGTCTCGGATGCGGCAAAGTTCATGACGGTAGGGGCGGGGGATGCGCTGGCGGCGGGTATGGGAGCCGTGTCGTCGGGGAGCGGGTGCATGTCGGCGGCGGACGTGGAGCGGCGCGACTTGCCGCCGGGGCGGCGGAACATGCTGGGGAGACGGGCGCGGGTGATGGAGGCGGCGGTGGAGGAGGACTCGCCGTGGAGCTGCTGGAAGGAGTCGTACTCGGTCAGGAGGGTGTTGAGGCTGCGGAGGAACTCGAGGGGCGTCGAGGAGTAGAGGTCGACGACGACGGGGAGGGAGAGGCCGAGGTGGAGGAGGTTGGTGGCCTTGCGACCAATCTTTCGAGGGTCAAAGTAGGCCATTCGGTTGAAGTCGGGCTTCTCAAAGAGATAGGTATTGAACCAGTAGATGCGTCCTTCGTGACTATGAGGAGGGGTTGGTCATGGTTAGCTGGGTTCTCGAGAGGTAGACCAGAGGGCTGGAGTTGGGCTGTCGGCGCGAGGCAAACCTACGCTTTGCGAAGATAATCCAGCGTCGAGATGCGCTTGTTGGCAACGTCGGTGATTTGCTGGTGCGCCAGACCAGCCTCGGACTGCTGCCATACGCCGCCATTCCCAAGGGAGCCGGCGCCTTGTCCGGGTATAGGCATGCCGCCACTCAGCGGGCCAGTCGAGCCGGTGGCGGAGCGGGACAGGCTGTGGAAGCCGCCGGGGATCTCGGAGGCGGTAGACATGGGCACGGCGCCGTCGGCATCACGGCCTCCGTCGCCCCGGGACATGACCTTTGCGGCGGCGGCGAGGGCGTATTCGGGGAGGGCCGGGGGCGCGGCGGCGTCGGTCACATAGGCATTGGGCCCGTTGCCAAAGGAGGAGCCGCGGCGGCGGGAGGAGGAGCCCGGGAGGGAGGCCTTGCGGGAAAAGGACGTCTTGCGGTCCTTGGGCAGCAGCGGGTTGGGGGCGGCCGCGTTGAGGGGATCGACGCCGATGCCGTCGCGGGTGGTTGGGCGGGAGGCGGAGGAGGACGAGGAGAAGATGGACGTGGAGAAGATGGGAGCCGCCGAGGAGCCTGGTGTTTTGGCCATGGGGGGCATTGGACGGGAGGATGGAATGAAGAGGTAGCCCAAGTCGACTAGGTATGAGGAGGGAGGTCTCGGGCTATGAAATGACGGAAGGGCGATGTTAGGATTCCTAGCGTCGGTTGGATCGCCTCAGCAGAGCAGAGCAGAGCAGAGCAGAGCAGATCAGATGAGCCCGACAAGAAGCGCGCTTGTCGTCGCAGTCGCAGTCCAGTCAGTCGCAGCCGCTATTGTATTCGCAGTCGCAGTCGCATTCGCCGTTGCCCGTCCGCAGTCGCAGTCGCAGTCGCAGTCGCAGTCGCAGTCGTCGAGGATCCCGTCGTCGTCGCCATCAATTGAACCACGCGAGGGGCAGATCCGTAATTACAGTAGGAGATGGATCCAGCATCCAGGGGTTTGAAAGACGTCAAAATGGAGGCGGCGCCCAAACAAGTCAAGGCTCAAAAGTCACCACCCACTAGTCCTGGGATGGGCCCAGCCTCAGGAATTCCAGGTGCTCCCAGGCGAGTGATTGGACGAGCCACAGCGGCCTCTACTTATAGTACATACTGTAATGTAATAAGTAGGCCTTGGGGGCCAAGGGTCCCTTTCAGTGGAACCCCCCAATCGCGGCGCATTTCCAGGGGATCAACAGCCGCCCAAAGTCTATAGGTGGAGTCCAGCGGGTGGGTGCGCCAAAAGCCACGCGACAGCAACAGCGACAGCAACAGCAACAGCGACAGCGACAGCGACAGCGACAAGAAGAACGCTTGGATCTGGATCTCTGCGGAGAAGCTGGGGTGAAGCACAGGCCGACCAAGGGTTTCTGCTATTCAAGGCCTCCGTGCTACATCATACATGCTATCATGTAGACGGTTGACTATGGTCATGTGCTCTCGCGACCGTCCGTGTTGTCTACTGCTTATCGAAATTGGCGCTGAATCATGGAGGTGAGCCGTTGGTGACAGGAGTGAGTGACCCAAGCTCCATTGATGGCAGACAGAGTCTTCATGTCGAGCTCCATCTCGCCCTAGAAGTTTACATTATCAAAGTGTTGTCCGTCTCAACACTGCACATGATACATACCCAATTATAGTAAACATAATGTCGGGCGAAGAAGAGTGCGCAATGGGAGGGGAGAGAGGGCCATTGCATACATCCGCCCTGACAGCAAGAGTTGTAACCATCTCATCCCAGTTTCAAGCTCATCGTTGCCTTCCAGCAGCTCATTGCAAACCGCTAAAGACCAAGTCACCTACTGCACAATGCATCCCCAGCGCTGAAGCGATCAATTGGCCGCAATCGAGTGAGTACTAATCCAGATGGTATACTACACTACCAATGGGCGCCATCTCATCTCAACACACGTGGCGGAGAGTTTGGCGATGCAAAAACCGCCGCCACGTGCCTGGCAACAAACCTTCTTCAACACGGGAGCCTACTACGGATCAAGGTACAGACTACAGTGCCTTGCCATGTAAACGACAGAAACGTGCCCCAGCATCACGGTGCCGAGTTTCCCTTCCCTCTTAGTTCCTGCGACGCCGTCATTTCGGTTCTTCACCGAACGGCCCAAAGGAGCCAAAGTAGCCCGGAGAGCCACTCCAGCGCCAACCCCCCCGTCGACACGTTCCACATCGATTGGCTCTGGCATCTGGTCTCGGAGGCTCCATCAAGCCTCCAACGGCTCCGGCATCGCGCGCCGAAGCAATGGAGCGCGCATAGCAGAGCAGAGCCTCACGCGAGATGCCAAATCCATCAACTACCTACCTTGGGTTGGTTAGCAACAGGATGGAGAGGGAAACTACATAAGAGACCCCCGTCTTCCGGTATTGTGACTGTGTTGATCCTGATCCTAATCCTAATCCTGACCCTGATCCTACCATCCCTGCCACCTCAGTCCCAGCTCTCCGCAATTATACGCAATGAAGGCTGCCGTTCTCTCTGCTCTCCTGGGCTTCATGCCCGCCGCTCTCGGCCACAGCTGGGATACCAATGGCAAGGAGATCAAGTACACCTCTGTGCCAGGTGTTTTCATGCAGGACGATCCCAACACCAACCCCTCTGGCTTCGATTATGTCAGTGTCCCACCCTAGTCCGCAGCAATCGCGGAGTATACCTACATACATTACATGTTGGACTGGGACTGACCTTTATCCTAGGCTGAGAACAACTTTGGCCTCATCAACCGCGCCTACCCCTCCGATGCCAAGTGCAAGGCCGGTGGAAAGCAGTGGAAGCGTTTCGCGCGTTACGTCAAGCACCTGAACAAGAACAGCGATGAGAACACCCGGTACAAGGTGCTTGTCATGGGCCGCCACGGCGAGGGCTGGCACAATGCCGCCGAGAGCCTCTATGGCACGCCCGCCTGGAACGTTGGTCTCCCTCCCTCTCTCTCTCTCTATCAATCACCACCGGAGATTATTGGGCTGACACATTGGACGCTTCTAGTGCTACTGGTCTGAGCTCGAGGGCAACGGCACTGTTGTCTGGGCTGATCCTCTCCTCACCCCCGCTGGTGCTGCCCAGTCTACCAAGGCCCACGCCTACTTCAAGTCTCGCTTCGAGAACGAGGGCATGCCATACTTTGAGTCCTACTACAGCTCGCCCCTGGCCCGCTGCGTCATCACTGCGCAGCAGACCTTTGGGGGTCTTGATCTTCCGGAAACCCACAGCTTCAACCCCATCATCAAGGAGAAGTTCCGTGAGGGCATCAGCATTCACACCTGCGATCGCCGCTCCAACAAGACGTATATTGAGACGCTCGCTCCCAAGATGACGTTTGAGGCCGGCTTCACCGAGCACGACGAGCTCTGGCGCGGCAAGGAGGGCGAGACGGACGCCCACCAGATTGCTCGCAGCAAGGAGGTCCTCGACGACGTCTTCACCAACGATGAGTCTGTCTGGATCAGCATCACCAGCCACTCGGGCGAGATCGGCAAGCTGCTGGGTAGCCTCAACCACCGCGCTTTCAGACTGTCTACTGGACAGATTATCCCCGTTCTCGTCAAGGCCGAGCTCGTGGGCCCCAAGCCGACGTCGACGTATGTTTCTTGGACCGCCGAGGCTACTTGCAACGCCCCTCCCGTCACCAGCATCTCCGGCCAGGGTTGTGTCTGCCCCGGAACCACGACGCTGGCGAGTGTGACTGCCACCGCAACGGAATAAAGACCTGCAGTAACCACAGCGGTGACAATACAAGCCAAGTGAAACGACAAGTCCTGGATCACTAGTTGTTGATTCCATGTATATAATAGAATAATAATTGTAACTCTTCCAAACGCCCATTGGCAAACTACCCTATAGGTTTGGCTGCGTCTAGAAAGCAATGCTTGACTGGATTGTATCCAGACCGCCACACTTGCAGAATCCCAAAACAATAGCCTCTTTCTCCTTTTCCCATGGAATTCTGAGGAGGAAGCGGTCGTCATTGTGAGCATCAACATGCCGAGTTGCCGATGTCCAATAGCGGAGGGATTACTTTCACAAGCATGCTAAGATCCTTCAATATTCTACTTACACGGTTTATAATCTTCGACATCAAGGCCAGCCAAAACCCCACAGCCAACAGCGGAAGACTTCGCATACTTACATCTTTGTAATTAACATAACTATTTAACTATAATGTAGTCATTGCCAGCCATTGCATTGCGCGCCGGTGCTTCGTTAAAACCAACACCGGTTCTGTGTCTCTGAAAAGCGGATCTAAGCCACAGTGACACCCGCTTCATCAAACTTGAAGATGGGACTGGAACTGACATGGGAGGGACATGTTCGTTCGAATCCTCAGGGGCGACCCCTGAAATCAATGTGTGATGGCGGCCGCCTAACCATCACTTGAGCTACATGCGACCTGAAGACAGGTGGCAGATGCCATAGTCATCATGAACGGCATACCTCGAGATCTGTGCTCAGGCCCAACTAAGCTGTGGTATCAGATGGGAGACATAAGACATAGTGAGACAATTATTACCCATGGACTGCCCTTGAGCGAATCGATGGTAAAGAATCCCACTCACATACCGAGAGACCCCGACCCTACGAGCAGCAGGGAATGAATGTATCATGCCGTTATATGCCATGGACCTTGTCTCGTTCCAGCTGACGGCCCCTTTGCCAAGCCCATGCTTGCCAATCCTGGGCCGTTGGCCTTCACATCAAGCCACATCGGTGAACAGTTGACCTACAGATCGAGCATGTCTTGAGACAATGCCATTGTGGGTTAATTTCGATGACCCTTGGACATTCGAATCGATTTTCCGACCGTTCCTCGGCGCGTCTGGACTCAGAAAGAAAGCCTTTTCAACCAGAGCGTCTTACGGCGAACTTCATCTTACAATGCCCTGCTTCGCGTTATGACGGTTATTGGGCCTCAACGCCGATTCTCACCATCAATGTTTATAATATTGAGCTGGTGCTCGCCCCGGCCTTCGCGGCAGCCATCATGTGGCTCTACATGGAGCCTTTGTTGTTACTGCTCGTCCTCGCGACTGGTTTCTGTTGGGGCGGCCACTTGGCCGTCCAGGACGACCGACGCGTTCTGGACATCAATCCTGGAGAAGATGGAGGCGTCTGCTACACCTATGTCACGGTCTATCCGGTTCTGGCAACCGGCGACGACTTTTTGACTCTTACAAGACCCGGATCAGATTCGGGAACAGTTGAGCAAATTGTACCACCGTGTGGTGCTGAGCCAGCGATCACCATCGTCCAGCTACCAATAAGCTCTGGCAGCACTACAGATGAAAGAACCCAGGAGAGCAGCAGGCGGATGAAGGAAAATCAGAATCCAGAGAATGAAGAGACCGCAAAATCTGTCGATGTCACAACCAGAAGACGGCCTGGCAGACCGGGAGGACGTTCAAGCAGCCAATCGTCCGGTGGCACCAGCTTGCCCAATAGCACTGCGCGACCTGGATCACGACCTGGGACTGGGACGCTGCCTAGAACTACAACGATGGCGACGCTAAGTTCAGGAGCCGAGGAGATAGCGATTGGAAATCCCGGCGATGGCGGCGGCAACGGGGAAGGCGGAACTGGCGAGGGCACTTATCGGGTGTCATCTTTTTTCACTCTAAGCCCTTCCTCTAACATGGCTTCGACCACTGAAGAGTCCCCGTCAAGTTCCGATCTGTCCTACGCAAACCAAGAAACCTTGACTCGTCCATTGAGCTTGAGTCAGCCATCAATGACTGCGTTGACTGATATAGAGACGTCAATCTTCACATCTTCCCTGGAGGTTACCAAGGGCCCTGGTACCACGATGGCGACTGTCGCCCTGACAGAAATCATCGGAAGTACTCTTACAAGGGCACCGGAAACCTATACGAGCGACGCGGCAAATACGGAATCCTCCGACCTTACTTTTCCCTCAGATTCTACTCTTACAACGTTCTCATTCATCGTGACTTCGGGTTCTGAGCTGGAAAGCGGAAGGATTACCTCTCGAGCGTCAACGACTGATCTCATAGCCACATCAAGTGGGTTTGAAGTGACCTATCCGACCGACGAGAAGTCTTCTCAAAAGACCTTTTCCTTTGGAGATAGTTTTACGACAAGGTTTCAAACAACCTGGACAACCTTTTTCGTTATTACTACGGAGTCGAGCGGAATTCCGTCTGTGACGATGAAGCCTACGGAATCCCTGTCGACATCTTCAGACTATGCTTTTATAACGACTAGCCAGTATTTCTCAGATTACGGATCCGAGTCAACGGCTATCACCCGTTCGCCTGGTACTGCAACGATCTCAGCTTCTGGAGAAATCTTTACCGAATCGACTCTCGTGACCATTGTATCTCTGAATACTATCATGACACAGACGGACGAGACGGTTACGGGTATCTCGGAGCCCATTCTCGGTTCACAATCGCCTACAGCGAAACCAGTTACTGACTCTTCTGAGCCATCCGTTACTGCAGATGATGGTGCCGCACCCACTGGGAATTCGGATGACGCATCGACTACGAAGTCAATCAATCTTATTATCGAAGAAAGTACAAGAGAGTCATTCATCGAGTTCATTACGACTGTGGCCTTGGGGTCAGATGTGATCGAGGAGGAGAGCTCGACTCTCTTTTCTGTGGCCACGACTTTGGAGAGAACCATGAGACCAGAGCCGACATACGATGACTCGAGCGAAGAGCAATTGACTGTAGTTTACACAACGACTTACTACACAGCAAAGGAGACTCAAGAACAAACCGAAGAAGTTACTCTATCTAGTGCAGCAGGTCAGACCAGCACGGTTCCTGCGGAAACACTACCGCTGCCATTTATAGGTGAGTCTTCAAATTTTCTTTCTAGTACAACTCCCCGGCAATTTGAAGGAAATTCCTTGAAGACTACACAAATCGAGACCCTCGAATGGATTTATACGACCCTTGTCACCATCGAAAAGACCAGTGGGGGCGTGCCTTGGACAGCGACAATAGATAACACGGAGAACACGGTCTTTTCTGTATCAGGATCAACAGAAACCTGGAGACTCTCAAGCAAAGTGTCCGTTACTGCTCCTGCTGGTGATGCTATTGAAAGCTCTTCTGGCATGTCTCTGGTCCTTACGGCAGAGTACTCTTCGATGCGTACGGAAGACACGAGAGGCAGTGATGCGACAGGAGAGACCTTTGGAAGTTCCTCCTCAATCACAGCTGGCGGTGCATTTACAGAAGTCTCAGCATATTCCGAGACCAGAGTCATCTTCGGATCTGCAAGCCGCCCATCCACAGAGGCCTCGTTTATGAGTGAGCCCACCTCGGCAGAAAGGGCTTCAATCAGCACAGAAACAGCACAAACGATAGGGACAAAAACATTCGACCAGAGCGCTACCGAAGAACTGAGCATAACTGCGGCGCAAAGCGACATGATACTCTCTACGAGACAGAGTTCCGATGGCGAAATCGCATTGGCAACTTCCACGGACTCAAGCTACTTGACATTCTCAGTCGAAACTAGTAACGGTAGCATGGGCACAACTTATGTACCTGCAGAATCCGAGCAGGCCATTTCAGGTTCATATACCACAAGTGAGTCGCTTCAGCCATCAGAAAGCGAGTCCCGATCAGTCGAGCAAGGCACCGGCAGCTTCGAGACGGCTTACATGCCAACAAGGGCTAGTCTCAGCGCTTGGGAAACGTTGGAAAGCGGTTCAATTGGTACCAGTCGAGACTTGTCAGTCGAAACAGCTCTTAGCATCTCAATCCTCACAGAAAGTCTGGATTCAATTACCTCAGGTATAGAGCTCGCTACTGCTGATTCTTTGAGTGGATCATCCTCAGACTCGTCCAATTTTGAAATCGACACGATAGGAGAAGTTCGCTATTCTGTTATTTCTTCGGACGATTCCTCTCTCCTGTCGGAATCCTATGTTACGGAGCCAATAGAGAGAAATTCTGATACAGAAGCGCTTTCCCAGCTGACAAGCCCCTACTTGTCAGTGTCCCGGGCTTTAACAGATCAGACGGAAGAGGGATACTATTCATCTTCCTCAAACAGTGCCAGAGAGAGCTCTGTTGACTTCTCTGTGTCGGAGAGTACTTTGTCTTTTGAATCCATCACTACAAAACTTACTCTTATTGAATCGACGATCACCAGAGAAACGGAAGGTGAAATCAGAACCGGCTTAACTCGCCCGTCTCAAGAGACTGATTTCTCTGAACTCTCCTCAGTTACGGAATCATCCATCGACAACGGAGGGGAAACTGAGAGTTTCGGGAGCATTGGATCGACATTCTCTATACAGAGCCAAGAAGAGACGAATCAACTTTCTTCCATTGCAACGCAATCGCCAACTGAGAGTATGGAAGTAGCCTTGTCAACCGAGGTGTCCACTTCTGAAGAAGGGTCGGCAACCCTCCCACTCTCTACGCAAACAGAGACCGAGTCGAATTATCTGGATTATACGACTGAGGTTGCATTGTCCTGGGGAAGCCAAGAATTCACAGACAGTGCAGCATCTGACAAGCCAACGGGGACTGTACCAAATCTCAGCGGAAGCACATCATATTACGATGCGCGCCCTTCATTGACGGCTGAGAGTTTAGCACCGTCATCTTCGGGAAGAAAAATTGAGACAGACCTCACAGCATCTGGTTCAAAAGATACAGAAGCGTGGAGTTCGTTAAGGACTGCCACTGAATCGGATGCTAGTAGCAAATACGAGCTTTCGCTTTCGACTTCCACGGAGGTCACCGAGACCATTGCAATCACTTCGTCTGTGGGCACTTGGAATACAGCCCAGACTGAACCCACCCCAGAAGATTCTGGTGACACTAGGATGACTGCCGAAACCAGTGGATTGTTGACTCTTACCTACCTTTCGTCCCAATACCCTACCACCTCAGAAGAGATCTTTCGAAGCGAAACCGAAGAGCCTACAAGCGAAGACTTTCAAATAACTACCACGGAGGAGTCAATTGGAAGATTGATCTCGGAAACCTATTCAAGTGCATCGTTCTCAGTGCGTCCGACATCAGAAGAGATCTTCAGCGAGCCTTCGACTGTATCTCGATACAGCGACGCTTCACAACAAGAGTCGCTCTTTTCCACTCATTCAACTACAAGGGAAAGTGCAGAAGAAGCGGGCTCAGTATGGTCCTCAATATCTTTCTCTGAAGCGTCACTATCGGTATTGACTACCACGCTGGACTCATACAGTGAAACTATGACACTTTCTACGTCTGGGCTCAAAGAGAGTTCATATGTTGATTTTTCTTCGTCATCTGAAAGTTTCACTACCGGCGATGCTCTCACAAGCTTTACGTATTCCCTCTTTGAATCGACTGAAACATCGTCAGCAAGCATCGCAGAGGCCAATGACTTCAGCTATTCCATTTTGACGACAGTGAGCTACAGCATAGGTCGCTTACTGACCAGCGTTTCAACGGAGAATGCGGAAACCATGGACTCTTACTTGACAATAAGCTCTGGAGCGGACTCGAGTGATGCTTCAGTCACTAGCTGGAGCACTTCAGACGAGACAGACTCGTCTGGGAGACAGGAGACAGAAACAAATCTCATTCAGAGCACGATTTCAGCATTTACCTTCACGATAGATCCAACCATAGTAACCTATGGCTCATCTACGGAATTAAGGTCGGTCACTTCTTCTATCGATGTATATTCATCGGAAGTATCCGAAGACTCCTCAGAGCTCGTGACTTCGGCACTTGACACTGCGAACTCCAGCGGTGCAACTACTCGAGAAGGGCCAATATCGTCAACTACTGAGTCATATTCTATATTGGAGAGCTTCACCTCTGAGCCCTCTGCAACAACGCAAAATTCCATAGGGAGCGAATTCTCTGAAGCCGTTGGTATATCTGCTACTGTTGCGCTTTCCTCCGCCATTGAGTCTTCGGCGACGGTTCAGCCCTCTACTGAGTTTTCCGAAGATGTTGAATCGTCTGCATCTATTGGTTACCCAGTCTCCGATCTTTCTGCCAAATCCTCTCTAGAGCCCTCCGAAACGCTTGATACTTCCTTAACTTTGGAGCTATTTTCGGATTCTAAGCCTACAGTTGAACGATCAGAAACGCTCGTGTCTTATGCAACTTCCGGCTATTCCTATTCTACTGAGCCCTTGAACACTGTCAGTTCTTCTACAGAACTTGAATTGTCTGATACGGTCGAATTGTCTGCTATTGCTACGTCGTCGAAGTACCCTGACTCATTTGCAACTGCTGAGTCTGCCGCGACCGCAGAGGTTACTACTACGGTTAACGTTTCTGCTGCTAGTGGATACACTGAGATTGAGTGGTCTTTTGCGATATCTGCCTCTTCGTGGACCTTTGAGCCTCTCGAGTCTTCATTTGAGCTTCCTACTACTGTCGTATCTCCCAGTACTTTCAGTTATTCCGAGATTGCTGAATCCTCCACAATTGGAGTGTCTTTTGCGACCGCTGCGTCTTCTGTGGATATTGAATCTTCCGTTGATAGTATCGAAACGGCCAAATACTCTTCGATCATCGGGCATTCGTCATCAATCAATACTCAATACCAGTCTTCCACTACCGACGAGTCCTTCGCCAGCCTCGAGTTCTCCCCAGCTACAGAGATCCAATCTCAGTCTGAGTTCTCGGCTTCTATCAAGTCTTCCGCAACTATTGAGAGCTCGAGAACCCCAGACTATCCTTCGGGCTCCAACTCCGAGCCTTTGGTCACTATAGAGGCTCTTACAAGCCTCGAGTCTTCCACTACTGATGGACTGTATACTACTACTGAATTCCCTACCACAGTCGGCTCTATCGTTATCACCTCGTCTATAATCGAGTCAACTTCAGGTTCGGACGGATTTGGCACAACAGTCACAGCCATCTCGGTCGTTTCGGTATCAGAAAGCTATCTTTCGACAACCCAAGGCTCTCAAGACACTTATCCTAGTTTCCAGGTGGAGATAACCAGTGAAGACACGTCATTGTCATCCACAGGCAACTCGTACGCAGACTCACAGGCGAGCTTCACATCATTCACTTCGTTGGAGACTCTCCAAAGCATTTCATCTGTGACGACTGGTTCCCAAAACTCAATTTCTGAAGGGTTCACCACATCGGATACGTTCTCAATTGAGAACAGTGTCATCATGCCAGCTTTGTCGACAAGATACAGTTCCGAGCCGACAAGCTCTTCTGCGGAGACTATCTCAGAAGATATAAGCATCCCTGAAAGCAGCTTTACCTCTTCAGAAGCAATTGACTCCGCAATTGTTACCTCTCAAGGTCCAGCAGAAAGTGATGCTTCTGAAAGGATATTGACAGTGGCCACTTCATTCAGTTCACTCTCTGGAGAAACACTGTCATTTGAAGATGCTACTGAAACGAGTACAGTGGCTTCTTTATCTACTAACTCAGATGGCAAAACCTACCTCACCGCGTATCCCTCTGGTTCAACGTCCTTCCAAACAATCGATTTGGTCTCGATTAGTGCGGAGTCTTCATCAGGAGTTTATGGAAGCGTGTCCTTCACTATGATTCCTTCAAGCAGTTTTATATATATAACCACCAGAAGGACATACACAGATCAATTGTCGGATGGGTATCTAGCGACTGTTACTGACCAGATTTCTACAGAGCCCACTACAAGCGAAGCCTCGTCTTCTCTGATTGGGGAAACTGTCACAATCTCAGCCCAATCTTCTGATGAAGCCAAAACTGAATATGTTTCTACGATAAGCGACACCTTATCAGATATCTCATCAATCTCGGGAACTACCGAGGTCTCTAGCCTCGAGACTGCACCATACTCCGACAACGAAAGCATGATTACTTTGAGCACTAACATCGCAGCATCCGAAGAGACACAGGAAACATCACCCAGGTCTGAAGGAACATTCACTACGTCAGATATCACAGCGGGGTATTCTTCCTTAACTGAAGAGACTGGCTCCGGAACATCGCCTACAGTAGACAGAACTGTCGACACTCATTTATCGAACAGTGAATTGGTGTCAGAGACAACCTATGTGACTCTGACTACCATGCAAAAGACCGATAGAGTTGAGGAATCTACGTCAAATAGCGGTTCTCTCACAACGAGAACCTTTGAGAGCGAAGATTCTACCAAGCCTATGGAAACGTCAATTTCAGAAGTGGACTCCGGCTCTTCAGTTCCCGAGGCTTCCATAAGAACGATGTCCACATATGACGAAAGCACCGATCAACTGACAAACTCAGCTACTGCCACCGAGACAACATACTCATTAGGCGCCATGACTAGCGTTTCGGCTATCTCCTCGCAGGGTGTATCTACTTCACGATTGACTGCAACTGAACAATCGTCAATTCAAGAGTCAGATGTAACAGGCCAAGGAGATTCGTACAGCACGATATCAAGTCTGTACAGCGAGATTACCAGTATTACGTCTGTCTTAGAGCTGAGCTTCGAATCTGGGTTCTCCCTGTCCACTGCTTCCGTTGCCTCTTTGACGGACTTGACCAAATCGAGCATTATATCTGTACTTGAAGAGTTTGAGAGTGATACATTCACCTTGATCTCTTTACTTGAATCGAGTACGAGCTTCCTTTCAGAAACTCCGCTGGAGACTATGTCAAGCCAAGGGTCCGAGTCCACAACAGCGTCAACCTCAGAGACTGAGATTGAGTTGTCTTCCCAGACAGATTCCAGCTTACCTGCAGAAACGGCTCTGGAGACAGGTAACGTTGAATTGTCTAGCACAGAAATGACTGATGTCACAGCTACAGATGAATCTTCTATGCCTATGTCTCTTCCCACCCAGGAAGACACATATGAATCGAATAGCGATATCACGGAACTGCTCACAATCTCATTTTCAGCTTCTGGTGGATCGTCCACTATTGTAGAGTATTCCACGTCTGATTATAACTCGTTGTCCATAGTTTCCACGCAATCCGAAGAGAACTCGGCCATTTCGAGTGCATTAACAGTTGAAAGCCTTGAAGCTTCTACGTCAATAGCGCAGTCTTCAGATTTGACCTCCTTATCAGGTGATACCACAAGCTCCCGCGATTCAATAACAGAGATAAGTCTAGACACCGCGGAATCATTCACGGTTGAAGTCACATCGGAGACATTGACCGCGTCTTTCACGGCGACAGACACCTTGTTATCAGAGGCCTCGGTCACAACATTCTCGGATCTGGAAGATCAATCATCAACACCAGAAAGCTTCACCTCAGAGCCGACCTCTTATGGATCGTCGTCTACTTCAGATACCTTCTTCGCCAATACGGGTTTTGAAACAATCAGCGAACCAAGTTCAACTTTCGGGAGTGAAGTCTCAACTGAATCATGGATGTCGACTGAGTCATGGATATCGACTGGATCCTGGATATCGACACAATCATCTCTTGACTCAGGCACTGATTCGGATGCCTTAGCTTTTGAGACTGCCATTGAGACGGTGGATTCAGCCTCTAGCTTCCAGTATCCATTCTTATCCGATATCTCGGCCACAACAGAGATCAGTTTACTTGCGAGCAGTGAAAGCAGTGCGTTTTCGGAGTCTATCAGTGCTTCGCCAATCACCCTTGAATCTATCAGCACGTTCGCTACTAAAATGCGAACTTCAAGCACAGAGCCCGAGTTCTCACTGGAAACTGAGCTAAGCCTCCAAGGACCAACAACTTCAGTGGCAGAAACAGTTGCCACATCAATATCCACTGATAGCAGTTTTTCTGAAGTCAGCACAGATTATTACTCATATTTGGAGAGCAGTGCTCCTACTGAGAGCACAGACATCCTCCAAGATAGTACTATCTCAGAAGTCAGTACGACTCTCGTTGGTAGCAGTGCCATTTCGCTGGAAACAAGCACGGCCGTCGAGAGCACAGCAACACTGGAAACAGTTACTGTCTCAGAAAGCGCCACCACCAGTTACTGGGACGAAGTTACCGTCAGCAGTAACACGAATTCTGATGAGCTCCAAGTGTCCTCGAGTGACTTCCTATCGTTCAGCTCGACAGCTTCGGAAACTACTGAAACTATCCAAACTGGCACGATTCCTGAGAGTACGACAATACAAGAGAGTACTTATTCTGCCGAGAGTACTATAACATCCGAGAGCACTCTGGCTCTGGACAGCACATCTGCTACTGAGGACGCTATAATCTCTAGTACTCTCCCTACATCATATAGCGCAACGGAGCTAAAGAGTACAACCAACTTAGAAAGCACAGCGACTCTGGAGAGCACAGCGACTCTGGAGAGCACAGCGACTCTGGAGAGCACAGCGACTCTGGAGAGCACAGCGACTCTGGAGAGCACAGCGACTCTGGAGACAACAACAGACCTGTTTAGCACAACGACGTACTCAGCCAGCACAATAGACTTGACCAGTACAACGGCGCAAGAGAGTATCGAAACTTCAGAGAGCCCATCGGTCTCCGAAAGCAGCGTTGTTCAGCAGACTGAAACCGTAGTCACTATTACAGAAAGCAGCGAAACCTCAGAGAGCGATCTCTTTACTGCAATCTCAAGAAGCAGCTTAATAACATACGGTAGCGTCACACTAGACAGCTCTACTATTGTTGCAACAAGTACTGGTTTGGAAAGTACTACACTCATCCTCAGCTTTGAAACCATCACGGAATTGGAGAGTAGCACTGCTTTGGATAGCAGCACT